>RCAB01000328.1:0-72331 GCA_003640385.1 Setaria digitata
AACGTGCTCTTCGAGTGGTTCACTTTCAACATCCGGCACACGACGTGTTGAATTATCTGGAACTTCATAGGCTTCTGTAATCGGATATTCCAGGAACAATTCTGCCTTTTTCAGTGGTCGAATGGTAGTGATAGAATGATCTTTTTTCCTGGTAATTTCAGTTCTTTCTGCATCCTTTTCCTCTAATTTGACTATTTGTTGCTCTTTTCCTCTTCTCTTCTTTTTGCGTGTGCTTTTGGGTTCCTCTATTTTTTCAGTTTTTGTTTCCGGTTCATTTTGCGGCTTTGTCCATGCGTAATCGTCAGCTTCTATGCGAAAGGGCTCCGAGAATCGCACGGTGTAGGTCGACTTCAGTCTTCTAGGGGACTCCTTTATTTGGCTTGTTATAACCGAAGTCTCTTGGCTTGATATTTCTCCTGTTCCCGTATCTAGGTATACTGTATGTTCTCCTTCAATGGATGCCCTTTTATAACCTCCCGTAAACTTTGCTACTACGGTTGAAATCTCTTTGCTTATCCTTTTCTCCTCGAGATCTGGCATTCCATGTGATGTTCCATTATGATACACGCTCACATACCGGTGGATTGGTTCTTGGTCTATTTCATTTGCACGACTAGTTGATGCTACGGTTCCTTCATAGGCGTCGTAGTCGTGTCTGCAGATGCATTCTGCTGTATCACTCATCAGTCCATCAATTTCCGCGTCTGATATTCTTTCTATGCTTGGTGAATCTTTACTTTCACTAGATGGCAAATCGACATCTATCATTTTCACTACATAGTCAGCAGTATCAGTTGTTCTTGTTGGTGAATCCTTCTTGCCAACCACTACGTAAAGATGCTCCTTTTCTTCCTGAGGCGATTCACTGAGCAGGTCATCGAAATTGACAACTTCATAATCCAAAGGAAAATCCAGCGTTATTTGTGTATTCTCCGGTATTGCTTTCTGTTCCGTTTCTACCTTTAATTCTTCCTCACTATCGTCAATTTCAATAACGCTATATGTGGTTGTTGTTGTCGTTGTCATTGTCGTTCTAATACTTTTTGCTTTCGCTTTTGGCTCTTTACATATACCCGTATGAAGTGGTACACTATCACTGGTTACACCGCTAATCACTGGAATACTATGAGATCCATCCTCTACTGTTGTTCTTGCCAAGCATGTTTCGCTCCTACCTGGAAATTAGTTTCGAATTACTGCTTGAAAGAGAATGAGACATTTACAGCAATGAATATTTTCGGATAGCATGATTTGCGTATGTTTTTGATGTAGAACGGAATATTTGGCGTTCTCCAAAACAAATAATCCGTGTTGAGTTTCTCTATAAAAATACTAATAGAATTATAAACAGTTACCAAAATAATCTTGTCATTTATTGTATAATGTATCTGGAATGAAAATGGCACTGCTTCATCACTTTAAGATGATGCTTTTTGTATTGCATATCTTTGCAGTATTATTCTAGTGATGAAAAGAATAACCTGCTGGCACTAAAACTTCCACAGGTACGTCAGAGCTATCTGGTATTGGAATCATTTGTACACGTTCAGTAGTAGTTATTGTCCGTGAACTAAACGACTGCGTCACTCCAGTTTCATCGTCTCGCCGCGGTGAAAGTTCAGTACGCTGTCGACGGGTCACGGACCATACTGGGCTATGCATACTCTCGCCTTAACTTTGATATTTATAGAAAATTTAATTGAGAGAAAGATAGATTAAAAGGAAGCGCAATGTTATTTTAGCAAGTAAATTCCCACAATTAAATGAAGGTGGTATGTCTCGCCAGTTTTATCTATATTCTATACAGCAAAGTTGGTAGCTCCCTTCTTAAATGAAAAAAAAAAAAAGTATTGAGTGAAATCTTGAGCAAGCGAATAAATCAAAATCAAATCCTCAAAAAGAAATCAAATAAAATGAGACCGGAAATATTTGGAGCTTAAATTATTAGTTCTGAGTATCAGGTACAAGGTAAAACAATAAAAATAATGAAGTATAAGGATAAAGTAATGCATATATAATCAACCAAATAATTTAGAATCTTTTAAACAATTTATTCAAGTTAAAATAAGATCTTGAGTAATGACCTGAAATTACACTGAATGTAGTAATGACCTGAAATTACAATAAATGTAGGAAGTATAACTACCTAGCCATGCCTGCAATTTATAATATTTTAATAACTGCCACAGGAATTCAAAAAAAAAAATTGAAAAATAAAGCAAGAAATGACGTTAAAAGTAAAAAATTTGTTTTAATTGAACTATTGTAAAAAGAAACACATAAAAGTACTGCTTACCTGCGCGATGCGGAATCTTCGATTTCTGATTCTTAGGCATGAATCCTCTGCAAAAGATCTAAATCAGTCTGCACACTGCAGCAATTAAAAAAAAGATATGTTGAGCTACGAACGCTGCTTTTTTGAAGTTCAATATTTCAAATTGAATTATAAAGCATAAAAAACGAGAAACGCAGTCCGAATCCGAAATTTTATTGAATGCCGTAAAACAACTACATGTATTCAGTTGTAATAATGAAACATCAAGCCATCAAGAATATATTATAAATTTAAAACGCAGCTACTAATTTTGTTCTAAAAAAAAATTCACTTAGACTCGTTTCCTTAAAATAATCTGGCAAAATAATACCTTTTGTGAATTTCTTGACAGTTACCTCGAAAAAAAAAAACTGTTACTGAAAATGCTATCTCCAGTGTCTATTAAGTTGGATTTTAATTCGAACTTTAATGCTTTCCTAATTTCCAGTCAGCTTGACCCATAAAGTTACCCTTTTAAAGCGATAACTTCTCCAAAGGGTAAATATGAATAATTTTTAATATGACTAATTCATTTATTGAAATCTCATTTGTCAAAAGTATTATTTGATTTACGGTTAATTTTTTTTTAAGATTTTTAATTCAGATACAAAAGAAAATTTCTTAAAAATTTATTTGAAATCACCTATTCCGACAACTTGATCCTTTTTGCACATTTTTATCAGTTTTTTAAGTTATTCCACTGAACTTGAATGAGTGAGATTAAACATTCATTAATTTTGTCGCAGTTAACATGTTTTGATTTGCATTACACAGAATCAATTGTTCGCATTATGATAATATCCAAACATTCAAAAAATGCTCAAATTTTTGTTCTTTGTAGGAAAATTTTTAAAGAAGAAAAATTCATAAAAAAAAAAATCACTGTGCATTTTAAATGGGCAGGAACTTTTTTTTAACTTAATGGAAACGCTTTTTATAATGAGACAGAGATCTTAGTAGAAAAGTAAGATGCAGTTAAGTCTCAAGAAAATTGAATTTTTTGATTAGATTTCCATGCATTCATGAAGGCTTATTTCCTGTTTAATTATTATTAAATTTAAGAAATAAAAATCTATAATTTTGAGCAATCTTCCTGGGTCTGTTGCAATCCGACATAGTCCCTTTAGCATCATTTAGAAATCTTAGTAAATATCCCAAAAAAAAAACATGGTAAAGTGCTAATAGAGACAGAAAAATCCATTCATACCTTAGCAGCCATATTTATCAGTCAATCAATTTTTATTCATCTAAAGAATGAAATTGAGTGAATGATTTTGGGTCAAATATTTTATTATTACGATTACGTGGTGGGAAATTGCCAAATTAGGGCAAGTGATTATGAGTGATGAATGAATTAATAACTGAATTCAATTCTTATTCACTATTTGTTTATCGTTTAAAATGATTTTCAAGTGTTAAATAAAAGTGTTAATCAAATCTGCAAACATATTATTCCAGAACAGAGGAAAAAAACTGTTTGTTATTAGAAGGGCATAAATAGTTTGATTAGTAAATCCATTTTCTTTACATTAAGAAGAACAACGCTAACAAATAATTTCCAAACAGTCTTTAAATGCCGCATTAAAGAGAAAAAACGTTCTCAGTGTCCATGTATAAAGAGATTATTTAAAACCTTTAAATCTTAGCATCAGCTTCACTACCTGAACAACAATTAATATCATTAGGCATCAAGCAATAGATAACAAATAGGTAAGTCGTTAATACTGCATTAGAAATAAAAACGTCTGAAGCCAAAAAACAAAAATCTTTAACAATTTACCCATACAGTTAATGGGAAAATTATTAAAAAGAACATTCAAGAGAGTAAAAAAGTAAAAAAAAAAAAACATGCTTTAACATCTGAATATCTGAAATATTTTAATTTAGTGTAATGATAAATGCATTAGTGTAAAAGATGTTGTGAATGAAAAGACCATTATCTGATTGGCATGCGATGATATTTATGGACAATATTTGATGGCAAATTTTTCCTTTCTATGCAATCCTTTCTCACCTTCATACTTTTTGAAGATGAAATAAACTTAATACCAAGGAGAAGTGAGAAGTTTGTAAGCTGTTTACTTTATTATGAAGATTTAATGCCTTGTCTCTCAAACATAAGACAGCTCTTGGTCGTATTTTTTTGATAAGGGTAAAAGAAGATGGGTATTCGTAGGTGATTTAAATGCGCCATATGGGAAACCATATCACCAAAAATAACTACTTTTTCAATAATAAATCTAAAATAATAAAAATGCTTGAGTCTCGAAAAACTGTTGTAGTTGTTGGGACCAACTGGCTAACACACAAAACAGCTGAAGAAACCTGCCCTTTTCCGTTACTTTTCCGCAACTCCAACTCCACCTGATTTGGGAAATAATTACTCAAGTTACACGGTAACAAAAGAGAGTACAAAACTGGAATTTTAGACTGCTGAAAATCGATTCAAAGACCTAAAACCAGCAAACCGAAAACGCGAAAAGAGTATGCCTTTTCTCCACGGTGACATGATTTATGTTAAATTATGCGACCAACTGGCAGTAACTTAATGTCATATGTCAATAAGCCAACAAACACCTAAATCTCTTTTTCAGAACAACAGATCCGTAATACAGAAAAGTGAATCATCACAACCTTTCTCATCTTTTTTTTTCCCCTCTCTCCTCCTTTTCCGCTGTCTCTCTCTTTTACACTTTATTTCACAAATGTTGATTTTTGTAGAATAATTAAAACTGTTAAATTTTTAAGTTCATAAACAAATGAAAATTAAAAATACGCTCAATTTAAACATATTTATTTCTTCTTTTTATGTAGAAAATTTTTTGAAAAAGATATTTTTAGCAAATGATTAAAAATTTGAAATTATGTTCTCTTAATAGATTAAACATTATTTAAAATCAAATCCGCCATGAAACTATGAAATAGAACTAATCTGACAAATGCGACACTAAGATCTAATAAATTAAAAGCAAATTCATTAGACGAAAGAAATGACTTGCGTATACTGCATATATATGAAGAGATGATTAACTCCATCTGAACAATTTAAACTAACATGTTATAAAGTCATAAATAAACCAATTTTTTAAAACTCAACAGTAGTTATGAAACAAATAGTTTCAAATATCTATTATATTTTACGTTAACAAAGAAATAAATAAATAAAGAAAATGAAAGAACTAAGTATTTTATAACGGATAATCGATGCTTACACTAACTGATGAAAAGATTTGAAATGGATCCTTTTAAGGAAGATTTTTTAAACTAATGTTAAACAATTTGCCTGTAAACAGAAGGAACAGTTGGAATGAATAAGCGTCTCTTTTCTATTGACACCTCCACCCTGTCTTCGCAATCTCATCTTTTACTAGAAAATAAAATGATTTTTCTGAGATAACGATACTGTTATAATAGTTTCCCTGAAATAACGGAAGCATAATTCAGAA
Source organism: Setaria digitata (assembly GCA_003640385.1). Lineage (NCBI taxonomy): Eukaryota > Metazoa > Nematoda > Chromadorea > Rhabditida > Setariidae > Setaria > Setaria digitata. Next base: position 5,761 of record RCAB01000328.1, read on the forward strand.
AGCGAATCAGAAAAATGCTTTGTAAAGTTCACGGTTTCGAAATAATTCATTGGTACATTGATTTCATTAAAGATGAAAGTTCATGACATTTCTATAACTGTGAGCTTTGAACTGATTAATCCTATATATAAATAACGTTGGGTATGTAAATATTTATTATTTCTGTATAATATTAATTAATATATAATATTCACGGAATAATAATTATCACTAATACATATTTAAAAAATATGCATGGTTATATTGTAAATGTGGAAGATATGGTAATATTTAAAATATATATAATTATTATTTTAATAATCCCTTATATATTTTAATAATTATTATCTTAATAATCACTTACTACTGACACCAATTATAGTAATAATTAGTGACAGTATTAGTCAATAATTGGTAATATTCATTAACAATACTGTTACCCGAAAAGATTTCGATCAGTGTTCTTGATAGTAAATATGTGAACAGATTTCATATTAAACCTTAAACAGAAACACAAAGTTGATTTCTTATTTGTAGTAATGCATAAAATGTATAATTATCTGAATATCGGGACAAGAAAAAGTAGGAGATAAAAAATACAAAAAGAAAAACTTTGACGATTATATTAATAATAATGATAATGAAAAAACTCTTATACGGCGCATGGAAGAGCAGAAATAAATTAGTCCTCTCGTGTCATGCTCGAAGTGCCATACTCCATACATAGGATGGAATTCGATATGCATTTTGCTTACTTATTCATAGCTAAATTTAGTTTTGCTAGTATGTAAGAAAATATCAACATTAGACCGTTGTATGTCCCACGAAATGTTATATTTCACTGCAATAACTTATACTTTCTTATAATAATTGCAATTTCGATTGTTTATGCATTCTTTTAACAACTTACCAATTATTTAACATATTTTTTCTAAATCCTTCATCAAAATCAAATTATTGGTAAAATAAAAAGATGAGGAGTTTCGAAGATTTTTGAAGATTTTCAGTATAATTTAAACTCAGTTTAAATTTATATCGAAGTATAGCAGCAAAAAGAAATGCATAAAATATGTATTATTTCTATATTTTAAAGACACTCTTTCCCTGTATTAATGAATGCAGATATGAAATGTTTAACTCTACTTCACCTTTTAATTTTATTTTCCTTCCCTAACAAATATCTCCGAATTCTACTGAATGAAATATTAATGTTCGCTGGGAACAAAATTTGAAATGTAATATTAATCTGAACTGAGAATTACACCTTTATTAGTTAATCATCTTATCTTTCTTTATGGAAGATGAAAAAAAAAAAAGAAATCAGCAAAAATTATTATTTTTTGCAAATATTTGTATGAAAAAAAAATTTTTTTTGAACAATAAAAAATAAGCAAGAAAGAAAAAGTTGATTCGGTAGCTATGGTAACACTGAAATTCTATTTTTTTTTCTTTTACACTTTTCATTTATGAACTAAATTTTAAAATGACATAAGAAAGCAAGGAAACATTATTTGCTTCGAATACATGGATAAACCAAAAAGAAATTTGATAAATCATCGAAAATTTTTTATCGGACAACACGAATTTCATTTCAATCGCAAATCCGGCTGGTGAAAAAGCGTTTAATGATCTAAATAAAAGTAAATAAAAAATCATGTTATAAGTTTGAAAATAAAAATGAGATTCAAGGTCACTTAGTGACAGGTAGTTGATGCGAAACAGTATTAGGTATGCTAATACCTAATACTGAAAGGCGGCAAATACCAAATTCCAGCATGTTACAGGAGGTGGGCAAAATCAAGGCCTCATTAGAAGAGTACTGGAATAAGTGTTCAGTGTGATTCTCATAGATATTTTTTTAGTCGTGAAATTTTAAGCAGATACAATAAAATGTCAATTATCTTATTAAGTCTAATCTTTCATCAAAAAACAGGCCAATTAATCAATAGGATTAAATGGTTAATTAAATGAATAAGATGCTAATTATTTGATTATTTGAGTAAACTTAATTTTTTTTTCGGATTTTTTTTCAAACTAAAAGTAAGTTACGCACAAAGCAAATAAAATAGGATAAATAAATAAATTGACAAGTCAGGCGCATTAATTGAAATAATTATTAAGTTAATTAACTCAAATAATTAACTGATTAAAACTAATTGATTAAACAAGTTTAATTAACTAAACAAACTACTTAATTAAATAAACAAAATTAAACAAACAAATGTAAAATAAGAATAAAAATAAATTTTTGATTTCGATTTTCGGATTTTTTTTCGTACTAAAAGTAAGTTACGCACAAAGCAACTGAAGGAGAAATAAAAAAAAAATTGGTTGAAAAAAGAACTTCAATAAAGCATCAGAAACATAAAATATTTCACGACATTGACCTTTTATGCATCAATCCTTTTGTTTCCAGATTTTTTTCCTGCTAAATTTTATATAGTACTTCGATTCAACTCCATTTCAAAAACATATTATTTTCTTATTTGAAAGAAAGAATCTGGTATGAACCACAAAAAAAGAAATTCCTTTAAATTTAAACTTCAAGCTTCAAGTGCGAAAATAAATTAATTTTAAGAGAAGCGAAAATTTTCAAGAATCGAAAAGCATGAAAAATGCAAACAAATAAAAGAAAATAGACAGAACTAATTTTATTTATACTTAACTAATTTAAAGAAAGATGAAATGAAAACAAAATGATATATAAATGAAGAGAAAAATGTTGGAAAGTATAATTAATGCATTCGGCAAAAAAGCGCTATGTTAAAATGACCTGAAGTAAAAATATCATAAGTAAATTTTAAGTAATTTTCGAATGTTTCGAAAAACAAAGCTTAAACTGATCAAAATAGAACTCAAAATTATATGTCGGGCTTCTAGATAATATCGTGAAAGATATGCAGGAACAAGAAAAAGTTTTCAGAGAAAAACTTTGAATTTTAATATAACCTTTATTAAAGCTCGAAAACTGATCAAAATAGTGATTGGTAAAAAATGGCTGCTGATTTACCCAAGCCTGGGTAACAGATAAACATAGTGATCTGATGGCAAGTTATTGATACTTTATTTAGTCAGAAGAATCGATGATGATCGTGGTGAACTGATATAATAGCTGCTTCAGCGAACATCTCATTTATCTTCTTGGATCGATAATGATTCATAAAACAGCTGTTGCCCAAAATTCATTAGTTTTAACAAATACAATGAGCGACAGACTGAAACAGAGGAGCTATGGAAAGATTACAGAGCGAAGAAATATTCGTTATCAGCAAAATCAATAATAAAAAAAAAAATCAAAAATAGTAAAGAAAGGAGCCGACATCGGTTGCAAATGAAATAATTAAAATTGTTTAATTTAAAATAAGAAAAAAGTTAATAAATTAGAAAATAGGATGCTGCATTCATTCAACTTATGCTACGAATTTTCGATTTACAATCATCCAGTCTGATGGAGCAAATTTTACTTTTACCTACAACTTACAAACTGGTTACCATTCACCAATGAAAAGAAATTTATATTTAATTTTATAGAAAAGTTTAAAGCAAATAGAATCTCCTAAATAATATCAGCAGTTAACGACAATCTTTGTGATACATATATCACAAAGATAATACATATATATAGGAAAGAAAATTTAAAATATATATATATTTTAATTTTTATTTCCAGAATTCTTGTTCTTTGCATTTTTGAGGAAAATTAAAAAAAATTTTTTTTGGGAGAAGATTTGAGAAAAAAAATTGAACCAAATAAATTAATCATGAATTGTTTTTCTTCATTTTTTCTTTCTTTCTTTACAACGGAAGGACAGAACTATCAAACTATCATCTTTATTTGAAATCGATATTAGATGTGTTACAAATTTTATAGATGTAAAAGGACAAATATTTTAGCAAGAAAAATACAAATATTACAAAGAAGGACTCTCAAAATTAAAAAAAAAAAAAAAAAAAAAAGAGAAAAAAGAAGAAAAAGGTCTCTCTTTCTGTTGAAATTACCGAAGTCGCAAATCTCCTTAATTTTAAATTTTACTTGAATTCTTAATCTCAATTACAATCTTTTTTAAATTTTAGCTGCAGACACTTCAGTTTATTTCTAATGCATTATTTCAGGTTTTAATTATGTTTCATTATGAAATCATAATCTATCAATTATCATGTCTAAAAATTTTTTGCTGGTGCCACCGGAATGTATTGAAATTTAAAAGCAAATAAACATTTGATAAAATAAATCTAAATTAAATGCATGACAAGTCAGGATCGATTTCTGTTTTAGATGGAATCAGAACGTTTCTCTAGATGTAAAAAAGTACCAAAAGATAACAAAACAAAAAGTGACCATCACTCATCAGATATAAATTTACTTTAATAACGATTTAATATTTAGGATGGCAACTCGAAAAATCAGAATTAATCTGAATCATGTGATGCTTGATTCATGAAATCAGTATTGCGTGGTGCTTAATTTTTAATAGAAAAAATTTCTTCTGGAACACCTGAATAATAAAAATCTAATACCGCCGTCAATCTTTTTTAATAAAAAATAATACCTGAATAATATAACACAAATTATTTCTAAACCGCCGTGAATCTCCCACATGTACATAATAAACAAATATCATGAAAAAGTTTTTCCTAATCTCTTAATATCAGCAGATGGTTATGAAAAATAATGACAGATAAAGTGGTAGCTGCAGAAATCTATGAAAGCCTTGCCGATATTTTTTTAGGGCTGGAAATGAAAAAAGCTGTAGTTGTTTAATCCTTAACCTTTTTTTGAACTTTTTTGTTTTATTTTTACTATTTGAAATGTGAGGTAGCCAGATGGCACATAGAGCGTAGCCAGATGGTAAATAAAGCCATAAGCATGAATTTCGAAATGGGACAGTGGTACAGATAGGAAGGGTAAACATAAAACACAAGAATGTCAACCAAAAATAGAAAATTTTGATAAAATAGGACATAACCAAACTTAGTTGTGAAAATTTAATTCCTAAATACAATATAATAGTATAAGAAGATTAACTATTACCAAAAAAATTGATCATTTAGGCTCTATCTTCGATTAGAAAAAAGACATAAGGCTAATCGGATAGATTGATCTGAAAAAGCAACAAGAAATTAAAAACTATATTGTTCCCTTAAATTAGTTTCCAAGTGTTCAAAATTAATTGAGGAAAAATTTAAACTTTTGTAAAATGAAAATTCATCGGTAGAATGATGGCTGGTAAATTGATTGGTTCTATCGGGCCTATTATGCTAGTGAAATAGTGCACATTTCAGTAAAGTGTTCTGATGAATTAGCGATTTAAAGTAACATCGAGGCAAATGAATTTTCAAGAAATGACAAGCTAAACAAACAGCACTAATAAATTAATAAAATGATCTGAAAAACAAATGGTTACATTTAATTTTATTTCAAATTTGTGAAATCAAAAGAAAAAGAAACGAGTGTGAATTTCGTTAGTTTTATACTTGAAAAAAAAAAAAAGAAAAAAAAAGAGAAAGAACCAAATGTTTTTGAAAAATGATTAAGAAGTTTTTCAAGAATAAACAAATTCAGTGGAACTGGAAATGTTAAAACAGTTTAAAGATTTTTTTTTTTGTTATGAAGCAATCGTAGCCCCTGAACACTTACTTTTTAAAGCAGCCAAAAATATGACCTGTTTTACTGACAATCATCGACTACGCTTACCTTACTGTTAATATCCAAATGCATATTAGAAACTTCACATTTTTTCGATATTAAGCGCTCAAGTAAATAATATTACAAGTTAAATATAAAGAAGTAAAGGTGAAGTGACACGAAATAGCTTTTGTCGTTTCACAGATTTAAAAAAATAAGTTTATAATGTATGTCATCGATATATTTCACCTCCACAACAATAATTTCAACAATATTTGTCATTTTCTACTTCGGCAACTTTGGATGTTTATTAGAAGTTAATTTTTGAAGGTTACGTAATTCCAGAAGCATAACGACTGAACCGCAAAGTATATTAGAATGCTGAAGGAGTAATTCTTAATTACAAATATTTCTAGTTTAATTATATCTGTGTAGTAAATACTTGGTTTCCAGTAAAACAAACTTTGGTTATCAAAATTAGCTTAAGTGAAGAAATAAATCGGTGCCCCATCTACAAAATCGATATCTGAGAAATACTGTCAATATATATAGTACCAATATACTTTTAATGATTAAATATTCACGAAATTTCATTAAAGGTGGAAAATTTTTTGATATCAAAGAAAAAATTATTCTTAAATTGATGAAAAATTAAGAAAGACTGTTGCAATAAAAGCAAAATAACGATAATCTTTTAAGTCACGACAAATTAAGTTTATTAAATAATAAGCAATCGTGAAAAATTATCAAATGAAAAAGATGGAAAACAGCAGAGAATATTCAAAGTAGTTCTGTTTTATCAGAGGTAAGAATCACTGATAAATAAGAATTTAAAGACTCAGTAACGAATGTTTATCGATTTGATTGTGGTGCGCGAGAAGGGTGCGTTGTAAGCGATCCGAAGACACTATTACAGACCCATTTAAATTCCATTTCTACCTATGTCCGTGTGTACGTATCACTAGTGGTATGTATGTACGTATAGTATAAGTATAAGTGTACGTATTTAGAGGTGTACTTGTAGATATAGGTGTTTTAATATAGGTTGGTATAGTATATGCGTAGGTGTAAGCATAAGGATACATAGAAGAAGGTGTGTGTAAATGTAGATGTACATATAGTACAGGTGGTTCCACTTACCAATACTAATTGATTTTAATGAAATAAGAAATCTCCACATATATAAAGGGAGATTTTCTTTTTTGTATTGCTAAGTGCAAGTTTTTTTTATTTCTCTTCTTTGAAATATTGTATTTTGAGTTTGCATTTAATATTAAAATACCAATTTAAATTTAAGTTTAAGTGTTGCGAATTGTGCGTCTTACTTGATACATATAAAATGTGTAATTTCCACAAAAGCAATTCCGTGTTATTTGTCGAATTTTCCCCTTCCTTTTCCATTCTGTCTTTCCCACATTCTTCGAGTCTTCAACTTTCTGCACTTAGAATATCGAACTAAATTGTTTATTAATGTTTATGGTAACGTCGTTATAACTAGTATAAATTTCCATAAATTGCAATTTTCTCATCATAGTATAATGCGTATTAAAAAAAAAAAAATAAGTATTGGAGGGATTAAAATAAAGCAAAGAAAAAGAAACGAAAAAGTCAAAAAGAAATCTGAAATGGACATGCATACTGAGTATAAAAATAAAATTTAAATTAACGAAAAAGCAATGAAAGAAATATCATTATATACTTACTGAGATGACTATCTGAAAGATGACGAATGAAACAAGTAGCAAGCAGGAATAGAATCATCCTTGTTCTCACTGGTTTTTTTTTTTTTTTTTTTTTTCTTAAATTTCTTTATTGCAACTTGTAATGAACAACAACTGCTAAAGAAAACCGACATTTTATTTAGGCAAATTCTCCAAAGAAAGTTTTTTTCTTTAAGTTCTTTTTTTGAAACAGCCTAAAACATTACTTGTTGCACTAGATATTATAACAATCAATTATTGAATTTCAGCTAATTTCTTCAAAGAAGAAAAAAAAGAAAGAATTTATCTATTAATGTAGCGCATTGATTCAACTAAAAAAAAAATAACAAATTTTATAGTAATGTAAAATATAACATTTCTTGAATATCAATAGGATTAAGCATAAAAAATAGATTACATACCTCTATGAAATCATTTCAATTTGATTTCCTTCTACAAACGTTTTTATAATCGCAAAAGTCTGTTTTCTTTTTTGCTTTTAATAAGGAGAAACTGATCAAAATGAATGATTCGAATAAGCAAGGCAACTTAACATATCTTCAGTCTGCTTTCAACTCATTCAAAAATTCTTGCGTGAAAATTTTCCTTTCGTGTTCATTAATGAAAAAAGAAACACAAAAAACTTTTAAATATTTTTAATATACAAAGTGACTCAATAATGAAATTACTGGTTGCTAGATATATGTTATATCCAGTATATCATATTATCTTATGTATCCAACGATTTCTATATCAAAAATCTTCCTAAGATTTGTTAGAAATACATCACAAACCAAAGTAATATTAGAAAATATGCCATATCCGGCATGATCTGCTTCATCAAACCAAAAAAATAAATAAGTAAATAAGTAATAAATAAGTAAATAATATAGTAAGTAAATAAGTAATAGGTAAAGTTTTTCATTCCCTTGAAATTATCCTCAAAAATTTCAAGTGGCCTTACACACATGGAGTAGCAATAATATGTTTTAGTTAAAAAAAAGATTTTCAAAATTTTTGCATACTGTTTAGAAATTTCAAACCATTGTTTTTCAGCTTGTGGTTTAATAAAGAAAATGCATCGAATTTTATTTATTTCATATTTCTATGTTCTCAAACGATGCGCAGCGGGCGTTAGAAAGATATTACGAATAACAATAATTTACTTTATATTACTAACTTAGAAGAAATTAATAGTGCTTTTTGCATTTTTCCCCTCCATTCCTTAGATTAAAAAATCGAATTGTCTCTTCTTTTTTATTGAAATATTTATTTGATCAGTTTCCAAAAAAAAAAAAAAAATTGTTGAAAAGGCATCATTTCTTAAAAACGTAGATAAGAAGTGCATTTTCGATCCGTTTTTTAGAATATTACATTCAAAATTTACAAAATATTACTAGTTATTTCAATTAGAGATATTCAAGACATCGAGGAGTAGTTGAATTAAATCTAATTTTTTGCAAATCTGATTCGAAAGTTGCAAGAAATGTTGAATATTTCATTTATTGATTAAAATTATAATTACAACTGTCATAATAATATTGCCAATTATTATTTATTTTTATTAGTTATTATCAATTACAATTACTAATTATGATGATAGTTGTTTTATTTAATATATCATTATTACTGTTACTATTACTACTATTATTATCATTATTATTTTATCACTATTACTGTTTATTAATTATTAACATTAATTAAAGATGATTATTAACTATTGTTTCATTATGATCGCTGTTTATTTTATTTGCTTTCCTTTGCTGTCGATTATTTAGCAATAAAATCATATAATTCATTACATAACATTCAGTGTATTGGTTAAATATTTCTATGATTGTTCACTATTCAGGAGGTTTATTCCTGTTGCAGTTTCAATCGCTTTGTCTTCTCTTTTAGGAATTCTACAATAAAAAGAGTCATCAGATTTATTCAGTTTGGTTTTCTAATGAAACTTTTCGTCAATTTCATTCATTCTTTGGCAGTTTTATTTCACGTCACAATTAAGTGTTTGGAGTTGAATATTGTAAAAAAAATTATTAAATGAAATGAATTTCAAAAACTACTGTTGTAGATATCTCGTGAATAGGTGAAAATGAAAACAAATATACAAAATAAATTTGTTTGCGTAAATTTATACGCAAGTTATAAATTAATTGATAAATTTCTTCTGTCAATTAATAAAGCAAAACAAAACAGAGGAATTTCTTCTATTAACTGAACAAAAATAAGTAAATGAAAAAAAGGAAAATAAAGAAAGAAAGCAATTTTTTGAACTTGTAAAATTCTTGAAAATATCTCAAAAAAATGCCTCAATGTCAATGAAAGAATGTAATGTCAATGACCTTTTTTCAATTTGAAACCATGTAAATTTTATGAATTACAAAGATTTTTTGTGAATTTTAAAAATGAGGACAACAATATCTTTCCTTTTTATCACAGATGAAAATAACCTCAAATGAAATTATCTTTCGTTATATTATTATCACCCGATAACTATTTTAATTCGAATGGATTTTAAACTATCAAAGGCCATCATCACCTTCCCATTTAATTGGTGACAATTTGATTTTAAAAATAAAAAGTGGTAATACTTATAAAAGTTAATACGTTAATATTTTAATCTTAATTTATGTTCATAATTTTCTTATCTACCGTTTATTAATAAGAACAACTGTTTATTAATAGTTTATATATATATAAAAATATCAGTGAAATCAAAAAAAAAAAATGTTGGAAGTAAACAAAAATAAACAAGTTAATGCTTTTCATCGCTAATCAATGTTATAATTAAAAATTAATCACTAATTTCCGACTGCTTTTGTGAAAAGCTAAAATATGAATGATATTTGTTGGACTTAAATGCAAAAATTTTTGAAGCCAACTAAGTCGTCCCATCAGTAATACAACCTTGAGCACTGTACATTTGTTTATTTCGATTTTCAGCGCATCAAATTTTCCCTCTAACAGAACAAAAAAAAAGAAATCAATTCAGCTTTTCATCCAACCCTAAAAGCCAGTAACTTATGGAATAAAAAGATCTGTACGAGAAAAAAGGAATTAATTTGTCATGAAATGATAAGTGAAATTAAGTTATTGGCAGTATTGCTGTGAACAAGTTTAATTGAAGTTAATTTAAATCTATTTTTCAAAAACTAATAAAATATGAGAAATATGACTCATATAGAAGGAGATAATTCATAATGAAAAGGAAGGTTAAAAAATTTTTACTAAAAACCCCTGCTATCAAACAACAGGCAGTCATCTTAATGGCATTATTCTAATGATAAATTTACTATTTATGGAGACACTTCTAGTATAAGCGCTCTTTATTCAATAATTAAAAAGCATTTTAAAATAGTGCGTAATGAATAATCATATTGGGAATCAAACAAAACTCCATTTCAATTTATCTAAAATATTATTCATTTAGTTAAAAAAAAAAAAGTCGAGTCATTTAGAAATTTCATCTAGCTAATATAACTAATAAAACATACCAATATTACTACACAGCCTAAGGGAAAAACTGAAAATATAATTTGAATGAAAATTTCTAACAAATTAAATTAATCCAGAAACCATCATAAAAAAATGACAGAAATGCAAAAATGATGAGGCTTTGAATCAGTTTTAAAGCTTAACAACAAGAGAAAAGAAGGAAAGATTAGAAAACGAAGACGGAAGAACGAGGAGAAATGATAAATAAATGAAGCAATTTAAGGGGAGAATTTTATATCACTTGGTGCTTCTGCAGGAATTTGGAGACTGGACCAAAATTAGCTTTTTTCGCTTTTTTTTTCTTCTTTTTCTCTCATTTCAAACTTTTAATTTAACAAAATTACTATCTTTTTTTCGTTATTTGATATTATTTTACTTGTCTACTAACTGATAGAAAGTCCTTTTCAATAATTATTAATTATTTTGCATTGAAATTGGTCACGATTGTTGTTGTCTTACAGCGCTTACATTTTTAAGAATGCCTTATCATTTTCGTTCGTACAAAAAAATTAAGGTTATTGGAAATAAATAAAGGCGACAATAAAAAGATTTTGATGGAAATGATTGATATATACCCAAGCAAGGCTTCATTTTGTGTCAATTTTTCATTTCTCTTATAGACCCACTATTGATATCTTTCAAAATAATACCACATCTTGTTTGTTCTTAATAAAAAAGTCTCTGTGATAAAATATTAATTTTTCTAAAAATGAAGCCGAATCTAGTTCAAAATTTATAATTGTTAATCAGTTTAATTTAAAAGTCCTTGCTTGTCATTTCAACTGGTATTAAATCAATTGTATTAATTGCAAAGAGACAGACAGCTAAACATCAAATAGTCAAATGAAAGGATAATTAATATTTGAGTAAATTAAGAACGGAAAAAATTAAGCGATTTGTAGTAGACGGAAAAATTCCGGAAATATTTTTTTTTTGTCTTATTGATCAATGAAGAAAAATAATCGTTGCTGTTGATGTTGCCAGTGGTGTGTAGTGTCGTAAGGATGTAAATTATTAAAGGAAAACCGGTTTTCTGTTTAGGACTGTGCAAATGAAAATGAATGGTCGGTCCATCATTTTTCTGATTGCATTTTAAAATACTTTTCTTATGGAAAAAAAATCAATTAATTAGTAATTTTAATTCATATCAAACTCCATGTTTTATTAAAATTGCACAATAAATTGGTGTCAATAAAAAAAAAAAGAAATAGTATGAAGATATGAAGATGAAACTTTTGCCAATCAGATATGATTTCAGTGTTTAAAGTTATTATATTTATATTTTTACCAAAAATATTTGGATGTTCTATGTCAGTCATTCGCAAAAGAAAGTTATTAATAGGACTTAATATGCATACGAATGATAAGATTTAATAGAAATCAAAAGAATAAATGATTTTTAAATTGGCAAAAAAAGATAGATTTCGACAGTCAATGCATTTGTAGCAAATCGTTGCAGTAATTTTTATGAATACTTCATCCAAAATGTGGTCTAATATTTGATAATGAACTTGGGAAACTAACAATTAAAATCTTGAAGTTTATCCATTATTTAGAGGAGAAAAAAGGAAAAATATAAACAAAAAAATTTGGAAATTTTACAGCGAAACGAGAAGAAATGACTCATAATGGCGCTACGCTAAATTGGTCTGGCTCATCTAAAATGAATCCATAAAACCGAAAAAGGATATTGAATTGTTAAGAAAAATTTAGAAAATAAATGTGACATGTGAAATGTGAAACACCGTAAATAAAAAATAAATTTCTTTCACTTATGTTAAATAATCCAACTTTAAAAAATTAATCTGCACTTTCAAAATGCAAAATTTTTTTATGATCCGCATATATTTCTTCAAATTACTATAATATCATTTTTCTTTGCATAAAATAGGAAGTGTAAAGTGAAATGATTTTGTTTATTTGAAAATTCTCGACCAATTTGATGATTCATTTCGATAACAATAAAATGAATTTCCTGGTTTTTGTTGATTTCGAATACAGCTTTTTCATGAAAAAATTCCGATTTCTCATGGACGATGACTAACTGAATCTTTTTCAAGGTAATTCGAAAAATAATAGAAATAAGAACGAAGGAAGTTTGAATGACTAATTTATTAAATTATCCATGAATGCACATTTCATAACAGTTCAAAAATATTAAGAGGAATAATCATCAAAAATAATCATCGCTGATTTAAAACGGTAGCATGGATGACTGTGCTTGCACTGGGATAACAGGATAAATGATTATCACCCTATTATTTCTTTATCAACATTGAAATTATGTTTTTTTGTGATGACAGTTTTCCATAATTTCGGAACAGAAAAAATAGCAAAAAAACATTTTGCAGTACCGATTAAATCTGGCACGTCATTTTCTGATAGTTTTGCCAATTTCATTTTCTGTTTATCAATAAGATGACGATAAACTGAAAACCATCGTATTGATTTTTTTGGCGCATCAAGAAAACGAAAAAAGGAAACTAAATAAGAAAATAAAATTATTTAATGGTGATGAAGCATTGGGATGAACAATAAATTATCAACTGGAAACATTGTAAAATTCGGTAATGAATCAATGTAATTTTTAGGAGATTGTGTGTTTCGAGACAGATTACTTTATTTACTTATTGAAATTCAATATAATGCGAACAAAGTAATAGGTGATGGATCAGGAACAGCTCATTTTGATGAAAAAAAAAAGGTAGGCATGATTTTACTGTTCTTATCTTTTAGATTACTTGTGTAACTAAACACAGTGATGGTCCAATGATAGTTATGTGAAAAGAAATGGTAACTAAATTATGAATATAGTGATGAAATAAAATTAATCTAATTTTAATTATATGATCGATCTAGATATATTAAGCAGAAGTTTTAATAATATGACAGATTGAACTGATTATTTAAAAATTATCCCAGCACTGCATTTATTGCACAGCAGTAAGATTAAGAAATGAATATGATGAGCACTTAACAAATTCGCTGTTGCGGGGCATTCGGAACAATGAATTGGGAAAATCTGGAATTCATCTCTTTTTTTTTTATCGATAGTTGAAACAAAACTTTTGGAAGAAAGCTGCTGGTATCCGTAAAATATTTAACATTGATGGGTAGTTAGAAAAGTGTCGCGATTCTCGGTAATTTGGATGCAACTGAACTGCTATCCATCAATATTTCGGATAATTTGAATATATTTGTTTGTTTCTATGTTTCTTTATATCTCCTGCACTAATTATAACACATATAGCAGTCTTCGTGGGTTATATCAAATTGAAAATACGGATTTTGCAGCATTAAAACTTCATAACAGAATGAGCTTTATAGGGCAAAAGAAAAAGATATTAAGATAGCAGGGAAAATTTTGACAGGTTTTCTTTTTTTTTTTTTAACTTAATGTTATAGTTAACGTTTTACCAGCAGCCAAGATATCTATATACTTAGGATCGAGTGAAACAATTTAGACTATTTGGCATAGCCTTCATATAAAGAATTGGAAAAGTCATTAAACTAAAAAATAAATATACAGCTGGCAAGGAGGAAAAAGTTGTAGGAGTAATAACAGTATGTATGAACATTATAACACTTCTTGGTCGCAAAAAACATTGGAGGGCATAAAGGCATAAATTTTAGATGCGATGTGCTCAGAAAAGGTTCCCAGCTATTTATATTGAAGTAATGAAATTTGAAAAAAAAGAAATTTTTTGTCAGTTGTTTTCAACATCGTTGTTATCATTTCTATCACTAGCAACAACAGTTCATACTAATAGCAACAGTCATCTGAAAGTGAATTGTGATGGCATAGCAGATGTTAGAAACTTGCACAAATGCAAGTTTAAAAGACTGAAATATTGCCATGTAGAAAAAAAAAAAAAAAAACATTTCTTATTTTCTTTTTAGCGATTAATCTCGAAAATTAAAAAAGAAAAGAAAAAAGAAAAAAAACTACTCCTCTCCTAATCTAATCCTTTTCATATATTCAGAAAATCCGAAAATGAACAGCGGTGTAAAGAAGAATACACTGCTTCGACTGATTAAGATTTGATAAGAAAAGTTCATTAAAGAATAAAAACAGCACTGATGATGCAACAAAAATTAGTAAATTCTGTATAAGGATTATTTAATTTTATTCCTATTTCTCGAGAAAATATTGTCCATGCTTTTTTATCATACATCGCTATAATTGTACAGGAAAAATTTTTTTGCTAAACAATGCACTGAGATAACTGTTGATTATCAAACCGAGCAATTTAAACCATAAAAATTGTTATACTCAGATAAATTAATGAATTGAAATATACAGACATTTACATTCGTACTAAGAACACTGGTATTATTAATAGACGAATGGCGATGATAACGAATCAGTTTATTCATTTTCCGCTTTGTTTTTGCTTCTCTCATAGAAAAATTCAACTGACAATTAAAAAAAAAAAGAAAAAGGAAAAAGAGAAAAAAGAGAATTTTGAAGAATGAAAATGAATGAGCAACGACGACAAATTCGATGGCCTATTGGGATTCTGAGGATCGTTTTAGTGAACATTAGCTTTTTTCCATTTCTTTTTCCTTGCCATTTCGCTATTTTTCAAAAAATTTCGTTCAGCACAAAGACAAAAATGAAAAGCAAAAATTGGTAAATTTAACAGAAGTAAGAAAAGCGAGAGAAAAAAAAATACATATATATTGTGCCAAGTATGTATATATATAACACATATTTATGTATTATATATTGTGCCAAGTCATAAGTAGAAACCATATACGAAATAACGAAGTATTACATTTAAAATTACATTCAGGATAATACTAAAAGTATAAAGCGGTCTAAGGAAGATAATTAATATATGGACTGTACTACGAGGATGCTAAATTAACAATAACTATGATGCATCATCAATAATAAGTGTTAAAATGATAATAAAAAAATAGTTTAAAAAGTAAGATAACGAAAAGATTAAATTATATGAAATTAGTAAGAAAATATTGCAAAATTTTTTAATTAAAGAAAAGATCAATAATGAATTTTGAAACTTTGATATGTTTTAAAGATTTCGAATATTTTGCAAAAAACGAAGTAAAAAACAATGGAAAAATTTTTTCAATGTATGGAACAGTTTAGTATTTCAAAGCTCAATCATTTGAAATGTTTGCTTTTGACTGGCACATTCCATTTCCACTTTTTTTTCAAATTTTCCATTTTGGATTTGTGCTCTTTAGGGTTAATTTTAAAATCCAAAACTTATAACTTCAATAAAAAAAGCAAAACTTTTACGATTTCTTGAAGAAATAGTTATTGTCGGAAAATAAGTTTCGCTAGTTTTTCTTTTTTTTTTTTTTTTTTTTTGACGATAGAATAAACTTTTGAGAAAATGAGAAACTTATAATTTCAAATTTCAGTTATGAGAAAGTTTCAGAACTGAAATTTTAGAGTGTTAATTTCCAATTAAATCTATTTCACTACTGCAATCTTTGGAAGCAGGAATAGTATAATTACCAACTCTTTCATTTACATTTAAGACTAAAAATAAATGTTGGACATTAATCACTAATTAAATAAAAGAAAGAACTATACTTAAAGAAACAGAAAAAAAAACCTTTTTTTCCAGTTCGAAAAGAAGAATTGAGAAAATTAAAGCTAGTTCCAAATGTTTCGAGAATGGATATAAAAATTTTGTGAATGTTTTTGCCTCTTATTTAAAATTTTTGCAATAACAATTTAAATGTTTAAAAGAACTCGAACATGAAATAAGTTTCGATATCCATTTATTTTTCATGAAAAACCGTTTCTTTATGAATAATTCAATAATCAAATAAAAAAAAAACACGATGATGAAAACTTGAAAATTTTTCCGCTTGCTCTATGAAAAATTCAGAAATCTTAATTGCTTCATTATCCTTTTATCATTTACAGAAGTAACAATATCAATAAAATCCAAATTATCAAATCTTATTTATCCAAAGTTAGTAATAAAAATGACCAGTTTATTTGTTGCCATAAAATAATTAATAAAAAATTCGCTAGTTTAAATGCTTTCTATTAAATTTATTTATTTATATGCATTTTTAACGAACAGTAAACTTACCTTATAGTAAAAGATTGGCCAGATCTGGTAAATTCGTCACCAACAAAATGATAACTCTTCTTCATGCTAAACGCTCCTCAGGTTTGCTTGCTACCTGTTTCACCAGTTTCCTCTGAAATTCCATATTCCTGCCAGTTTTTTTAATTGAATTTTAATTACAAATTCTACGATATACTATTGAAGAAGAAGTATGCCTACTAAATTGAGATTTTTTCACTTGAAAGAGGAAAATTGAAGTGTTATAAAAGGATCTTTACGATTACAGGGAAAAGAGTTCAGAAAAAAGAAAAGAAAGAAACTCTAGAAATGATTTTGAAAATTTACTTCCTACTAGTAAAGAACTGAAGTGGTAGGCGTCAGGAGATAATTTAATAAAAGAGATTTTTAAGTAAAAATGGCACGATAAATAAAATTATAAAATGTAAGTAAAAAAAGCACTAATATGCAAGGTTCCTAATCAATGAAATATCTTATTTGACAGTTAAATGGTTTGGACAGATAAGGAGAAATGGAAATTGATATACAGACACACAGAAATTAATAAGATGAACATATTGAAACTAAAGTGCTATTTAAAATTTGCTTTAACCATTCAAAATGGACGAAAAAAAAGAGCGTTTCTAAGCAACGAAGCAGATCAACTGTTTTATAAGACATGATTCCAAATAAATTTGAAAAATAAATGAAATAGATCCCCAAGACGACTTCTGTCGCCATATTTCTTCCATTTTTCTTTAACTTACTGCGTGAATACACGCAAATCACAAATGACTTCAGTGAATTCATACGTGATGAAGAGGATTGGAAAAATAAGCTCCATGGAATATAGTTAAACTCATATACATTTTAAGAAAAAGGTTCCTAAGCTTTCTTTCAAAATTAAAGAACAATTGCGTGATGAGAATGAAATTTAAAAAAAAAAAAAGAAAAGAAAAAGAGAACTACACTGCAATTTTTTTTTTCTTAAATTCACGTAAAAATAAAAACCGATTTCAATAATTTTTTTTAATATATATTAAAATATGTAAGTACAAAAAATACACCATACACATATAGAAAAATCGGAATAAACGACCAAGTTTCGTGAAATTTATCTGAAAACTCTGCTTTATCCTTTTAAAAAATTTCAGTTTTTTATTTTTCCTTTATAGAAACTAGGAAAAATTTTTTAAAGTAAAAGAAAAGAAAGGCTGGGAAAGATAAGTCACATAAGAAAAATCCAAAAAATTATACTTACAAGCTAGTAACTAGTATGGCAACACTATTTTACCGCATCGCCAATAACTAAGGCACTTCATGATGTTTTTGAAGTCATTAAAAAATTATAACACATTAGAAAGACTGATTACGCAATTAAATTATAGAATATAGCAGTTATGCTCTAGCACCAATTGTCTTGTCATAAATTTCATCATATGAAATGTGTAAAAAAGTTTTTGTGGATGCTCAGTACCAGAAAGTTGTCTGAATGATCAATCTCTAAGAAATAAATTGCATAATGACAGAAAAGGATACTCATGCTTTAAATTTATTTAGGAGTAGCAATATTTAATAAAAATAATGTTTACCAGGTTGCCACAATAAATTTATAATAAAAATACCATAATTCTTCCTGAATATAGAAATTTATATGGTCAAAGGTAAGAATCCATATATTAATTAAGTTTTATATAAATATATATAAAATATATGCTATGTATATAAACAAAAATATCACATATATGCTATATATAAAATATCACATATATATATATATATATATATATATATATATATATAGCATATATGTGATATTTTTTTATGTTTTATATTTATATATAATATACTATCCATATTTGTACACAAACAAGTAACCAAAATATACAATTCTTTTATTTTACATTGATTAAGCAAAACTGGAAATACTAAAACAAAACATTGAATAATTCCATAGTTCCATAGTTGATAGACAAATTATTATTTTATGAATATCTCAAAGCGACTGCATGTAACTAATTCATAAGTTTGGCGCAGCAGAAAACAAATTTTAGACATTTTATCACAAGAAGATGAAGATGAAGTCTGGTATTCCTATAATATCAGTGTTTGAAAATTTAATTTGAATTTTTTTCTTGAATAGCAAATGTAGCAAATATTTTCTACGAACATTTTTTGAATTTAATTTTTTTTGCTAATATGATAGCATATAATGAAAAATTGGAAAACGCATGCTTTTTTTATTCTTTTTTAGAGTTTTTTTCCCTTTTTCTTTTGCTCTTTTTATCATCTTTTTTACCTTTTTTATACATTTTGTGCTTTTTTGTCAGAAATAAATATCAAGGAATAAATATTAAATTAATCTCTGATCGTACTTATTTGACCTACTTTATCAAAATAATGTATTGAGCTAATTTAAATTTTGCTACATAATAAAATATAACCCAAATGCAGCATGAAAAGATTTTTAGCGAAGAATAAATCGTCTAAAATACTTTAATTCGTATCTCGGTAATTTTTCAACAAAAAAGAAAAAAAAAAGGGAAAAAATTTGTGCTGAAAGAAATAAAAATCACCTCTGAGTGGATAAAATTTACAAATAAACGAACGATGAAATAGCCCTTTCTGTAATTTCCCATCCAATTCATCCGCAACTACAAAATCTTAAAATAAAGGCTAAAATTCTTGCCTCACAAAAACTAAAAGGAAGCAGACAAACCAATTTCAATCCTTTCCATACTTTTCCATCTTTCTCCTTACAATCGTCATCTTTCTTACTTTTTTCCTGTCCTTCTTTTCTCCCCATTTTCTCTTTCATTCTCCCACTTCCATTCCCGACATTTCCTTTTATTCATGGCTCAGTCTAGTCTGAAACCAATCTAAGGTTGTTTTTTTCTTTTATTATTGTAATGAAAGAGACAAGAAAAAAGTAAAATGAAAGCATGAATAAACATACAATGCATTTTCGTTATTATAACACCGAGATTGTATAAGAATGATAATACATGTGAAAGTTTACTTCCATCACGGATATATTAAATTTTCGTTGTTTTTTCTTTACTGACGATAACTTTGATAATTAGACTTTTCTCAGTGAACGCAGGACGATAAAAAATTATTAATTTGCATACTATTCTAAGTTAAACATATGTACAGTAATTTCAACAATAATGATAATAGACAACATAAAAATCATGTTGACGGAACAGATAAATCACGACGTTTAGACGAATATATCATGGTAATTAATAAAATGTGGTATATTTCGTTCTATTTTCCCTAGCAAACATTTTTAAGTACTTTATTTTATAACTAATAAATTATATGTAACTATAATAATTTGCTTGCTACCCTGAAATTATATTTAAATTTACTTTCAAAATTTTTAAAATCTATTGTTTTTCTTTTCGAGTTCTCAATGACCAAATTTTGCGAAGTAAAAATATCAGTATAAATATATATAAATTTATCAATAAAAAAAATATATATAAGCAATGCCTATTGATTATGTTAGGCGCATTACTTATCGGCTGTCTTTCCCAACTCTGTATATTTCAGTTCTTTTCATCGTTTCTTTTTTTTTTTTAAAGTTTTTTTAGTTGAAGCAAACTTTTCACACTTCGTTTCGTCTTCAGTTCGTTAAAAGATTTATCTCTACTCTTTCAGTAAAATTTAAAATTTGTCCAAAATATATAAATTTGACGGTGTGTTAACATCTGATAAATCTAATAAATTAAGTTTAATTCAGATGTAGATAAGTGAAATAACATTTTGTAATAACGTCAGCGAGAAAAGGACAAAAATTATAGCGAAGAATGAAATTTAATTCATGAATTAATTAAAGCCCTAACTAAAACAAAATATAGAAGGGATTATCGAGTGTAATACGTTAATTTGTGTGTAAAATGAAGCAAGAATGGACTGAAATGGCAAGTATGAGTGATGATTTAGATATTAGGATATATCAGGCGTAAGATAATAAAATGATTCAGATACAAAATTCAGTTTAAATGCCAAGAAGATTACGTCACATTATTCTATTAAAATAATTTTCATTCAAAAAATATTTCGTCAGATATAATAGCATAATCTTTATTATCATCACTTGAAATATGCAATCGTAATCAATAACCATTGTTCATATAATTTCCTAATTTAAATACACGAAACAAATCGTCAGTAATGTTTAATGAAACAAGATTGATATCACTATTTGATTCATTTAAAATTAACTATTTCTAATTGTGACATGATATTCAAAAAAGTAGAGAACGAAAATAAAAGCAAATGTTTCGCTATTCACTTGAAATATCTCCACTTGAAATATACAAGCGGCAAACTAAATCATGAAGTACCGCTTCGGTCACTTTTATTTATTTATTTATTTGTTTCGATTTGTTCTTTTTTATTTTTGAGTTGCTTCAAACACTTGAAACTGAAAAGAATGTTGGGGATTGATTTACCTGGTCTAGATTAAAGTGGATGAACAATTTCGAACATAAAGGCAAAATCAGTAACTTGATAGTTCATTTAAATTTTTGATATTTCAAAGCAGTAATGTTTTTCCTAAAAAAGAAAAAAGCTGATAAGTTCTAAACGGAATTTTAATTGTTTATGGCATTGCAATATTATAACATTCGAATTGGAAGACCATTTGAAAAATAATTAATAATCCGTAACTTCTTTCACGTATCCTACGATTTCTAATAATTTTGAATCCTTGTATATTTTGTTCAAAAAAATATTATTTTATTTGCAAGAAGTATCAACAAAATTGAAATTAGAGAAATTCGAAAAGAAGAAAAAATGTTGTCAATAATGACTTACTATGATGCAAGAAGCAATTCTAAAGGCAAGAGTAAATTATAACAAATTAAATTCAATTGTAAAATTAAAAAATATTACCAGACATGGAAATATATAGATATGGAAATGTGCTACTATACAAGATATGGAAATTTATTTAATTTTTACACGGAGAAAATATAAACGAGATGAAATGTAGGAAGGAAAACTAAGTGAAAAACAGGACTTCACTGAAATCGCTAAAATTTAGTTTTTGGTAGTGGAACTAAATTTCACTATTTACTTCCGTGCATTTTTTCCTGTTCCAGAAAAAAGTTATTAGTGATAAAATATTGCAGCAGTATGCCACGCTGAGAAACTATTGTGATATAAAATTAATGTCAAATTATAATAAATTCCCTGCAATTAGCAAATAAAATTAATTACAAAATTAGGAAAGATCACCTTCATAATTTAAAAAATATGAACATTAATTAATATTTGTGACAAAGAGAGAAGATAGCAATAATAATCAGATAAGCAGAATTTGATGTCTGTTTACGTTGTGTTCGCATGTTGGCATAAACAATTTTAAAAAATGAAGAAAAAATAAGAAAAAAATTGGTCCTTGAAAGCAGTTCACTGATACCTGATAGTGAGAAAATGACCTCGAAGGCTGACCCCATCTTTATATATCTTCTTTTCATGTACTCTTTTCTCACGTTCGGTTTCGCCAAGTGTAAAGTTCTTACAGATGACTGATTATTAAACTTTAAAAAAAAAAAATGAACGTTTCTCGCTTATTTCTTTCCTTTCTTTGTTTAGATAATATACAGTTCTGTTTCAATGTTTAAATTTCAATTTATGAATTTCGATCAATGCTTATTCGTACAATTATTCAAGTAATTCCAGAACGGAGAATAAAGTATCATTAACTTCAATTTCGTATAAATTTAAACGAATCCATTCAACGGTATTTTTGAATTGCCACATAGAGCCTGGTGTTAACCAAATAGAGTGAAAATTTTTTCCTTCTTTTTGTTTTGGACTTGGACTTTTTTTTCGAAATAATAGACTACCGAAGAATGTATACATGAAGGATGAAAAAATTGAAAAGCATAAATTAACTTCAAGTACCTAGCTATTAATAATCAACTGCTTAATTAATTAGCTCATTTATTCATCCAGGAATAATCCACTCCATCAGTGTAAAATTAAAATTTAGCACGTACGCAAGACATATAAGCTAACAATAAGTTAATTAGCGAATTAGATGGAAATATTTAAAAAATAATAATTGGTGAATGGTTAATACAATGAAAAGAAGAATGAAAGAAAAGTAAACATTCCTTTGAGAATTTGATCAGTTGCCAAGATTTGTTTCATTAACAACAAATAACATAAGCATATTTGCTTTTTGCTTCTTTTTATTTTTGCATAGCTTAGTTGTTGTGGAACTTGTTTATATTATTATCATAAACAACATTGTCACGAGAATTTAAGTAATCGATATCATTCTACGTGCGTTATAAGTTTTCAGTTCATTACCAATTACTGCTGGAATAACATTTCTGCTATACTTTATTTTATTTCTGCTATACTTTATTTTAACATTGTTCATAACCATTACTGTTTTTGTGCGTTATAGTCTTATGCATTTAGTGACCGAAAAGGGCATCATTTTCACTATATTTTACTTAATTTATACTAGTCGATATTGTCTATCTATATTCATTACTGATTATTTCGTACACAAGTTTTCCATCTCGGTAATCAGTTATCAATCACTCAATTTAAGTTTTACAGAGTTCGACTGATTGTCGCACTAGTAAAATTGTTTTGCATTTTAATTTAAATTTACGGTATATCTAAAGCGTAAGCTCTTTCTTGACTTCTCGTTTTTCTCCTCTCTCTCTCTCATTTTTGGGGCTTCTTTCGTACAGTTCCTTTCGCTAAGCTTAACTGTTGAGTTATCTCAGGGGAAGTTAAAAATCAGAGTACGACTACATAATATTTTGAATTTTTTCCGCTTTTGAATAGATAATATAATAATTCACTTCATTAAGATGTCGTAAGGTATCATAAAGACCACTCTACCCTGAAATATTAACGGAGTCAAAGTACTCTGAAATAAGTACCATCACAGTAAAAGTACTCTTGACACCGTCACAAGTCACATCAGGATGTAAGACACTACTAGATCCAACGCACATTACCAAGGTCATGCCGTACTACTCGGATTAAAGTAGCCACACAGTACTACTCTGGACAAGGTAGCTGTACCGTTCTGCTCGGTACTACCACAGCACTTACCGGGCCGAAACCTTTTCATCCTATAGTGGTTTTTGCCCTCTCTAGCTTAGCAGTAAATCTCTTTCGTTACTAGGTGTATTTCGTGAGATTGATTAATTTAATATTGTTATCCTTGTTATGCTGGTTTATGTTTAATCCTACTGTTAGACCTTTTTTTAATTAGTAACAGGTTAACGAAGTAACTGAATAGACTATGCAACCTGAAAATAATCTGGTAAAATCAGACTGATATATAAAAAACGATAATGATGAGGTAGATGAAATAGAAAATGTTATCCAGTACGAAAAATACAGTGTGCAACCTAATCTGCTAAACACTATTATTTGACAACTGCTTTACAACAGTTTATTTTCAGGTTGCATAATTTTATGATGATAGTGCGCAATATTCACCGACTAACTTTTGATTCCAGTTTGGCATTATTTAGTTCACGGTTAAAAACAGGAGAAACACCACAACTAATGACAACACAGTTACGACTAATGGCTGATAGCTCGGTCAGTAAACGTTTAAGTTCAACGGCTAACAAACAATCTAAAGGATGGATGGTTCAGTACGAATCATTCCTCTTACGACGATACCCCAAAGTTTATGCTATCCACAGAATGGTAATGAATGGTATGAGTTCCACACCTTTTCTTTTCTGTGATATTTTCCATTCTATAAAGAAAATCAGGACAAACATGTTACACATGACTTACAAAATTGTCTGATTATTAACGGATTAATTAGACAAGAAACGATGAGCATTTCACAAGTTGCTCGTAACAAAATTCTGTACAGTCAAAGATTTGGTAAAGTAAGGAATGGAAATTAAACGGCTATATTTCCTTCCAGATGCTACTCCTCATACTACATAAAAAAATGAACTTTTATTTTGCTTTCAAATATCATGGTGAACAAATTGGATATCTAAAGTTCTTATTTGGTAATCATTTGAGGGTGAATTTTTATTTTCTCTTAGCTCTCAGACTTTTCCTTGCGATTTCCAGGTCTTGTTTCAGGATGTAAGTGGTGCTGGTCAGACATAAAAACATATTATCGCTTAAAAAAAGATTTAAAGAGTAACGTACGGCGGATATCAGATCTTAAGCGCTCTGAATTAGAAATTCTTCTTCAGGTTTCCCATTCTTAGCTTCTTGTTAAATATAAAATTCATGGGGTAAAATGTAGTATATGCGGTGCTGTTTTCACTTTGAAATGAATTCTGCTATCCATTTAACTATGAAGGATTGAATAGTTTGTTGTAGGATTGTTTCAGAAACACTGTTTTGGTAAAGTGCTACAACTCTGTTGATGCATTATAACATTTTTAGCAGGAGATTCACTAACACAAACATTAATATTAAAATTAAAAAATGGATGGCTCATCAAATATATGTAAACGAAACTCATGTAATTGTATTTCGAAAAAATTTAGTGCCCTTCGGAAGTAACGCATATAATCACACTGTTAGTGCTACTTCAAATACCAGTAGTGGGCGAAAGTCTCTGCGTGATGTTGTGAGTTTGCTGCTTTTTTTTTGATTTTTTTTTTCTAAATTGGGAGATAGCTTTATTATTGGCTGTGTCTGCCTTGCCTTTTCAACTCGTTGTGCCCTTTATTTTATCTTATTTTGATTTTGCATGTAAACGATGGGATTTAACCGTTTTTTTTTTGTTTGCATCAATCTGGTTGTCATGGGTACCCCGACAGGCAGTCGTATTTCTGAATCTGTATAGTTAATAGTGCTTTGCATAGTCTCGAGTTTAAAATTTTTGAGCTGAACTTTACTATATCGATATGTGTTGCTACCATTTCTTAAAGAAATTTTTCATAATTGAATAATTATCGAGTGCGAATATGTTCCTTTTTTGTTAACATTTATTCCTTGCTCTGTCTAAATCTAATTTTCTTACTTAATTTTTTTCTAAATTCAATCGTTTTCGAGGTAATTCTTGAAATAAGAAAATTTCGAAAGTTTTGACAATCTAATTCCTTTCAGAAGCTTGAAAACTTCCCCGATTATTTGTTTTAGACTAAAGAAGATTTATTGAAACTGGCAGTTATTGTCATATTTATACCATTACCACTCACCGTTTACATTTTCGCACTAGCAGTGTAAGCTTAGTTTTTTATCTACTTTACTTATTAATCCTTATACTTGTTCTTACATATGCATTCATATCGAGTCCTTTGCTTATGCTCCATGTTTGTAATTACATTTCAAATTTAGTCTTATTTACTCTCGGTAAAGCGGGATATTCTATTAAGTGACATATTTTCTGCTGCTCTTCACTGACTTTTCATCGCCTCGATTAAATGATAACTTGGACATATTTTAATTCTTAGTTCCCTCAATTTTGAGATTGATGCAAAATATGCATGCAGTATAAAAGTTAAAAAGATGTGAATTTCTTGATTCCATTTGATAAATTTTCTTCTAAATTTGCCTTGATTGTTTTCGTCTTTTTTTTTTTTCATAAAACCGATTTTATTTGAAGGATACTTTTTCCACGGCTTGTCTTAACTCGACATTTTTGGACGAGCGACCAGCAAAAAAGATTTTGGTCGACAAGTTTAAAACGCACCGCACGAATGCATTTCGATCCATTACGCAAATACCTTCAAGATTTGGTTTGTTTTTTGAGACACAAGAAACAAAAGAATATTTCTGCATGTAAGAATATGTTTTATTACTGGTATCTTGGAAATAAACGGTGGATATCTTGCTTTTAGAATGTGAGACTTTCTCACATTCTAAAGATGTGATTATATATAGATATATAGATATATATATATATATATATATATAATCACATCTTTATAAACTTTAAAAAATTTAATTTTGGTTTAAGTTTACTTTAATTTTGCCCCACGTTTGCAATTTTCTCTTCATATTTGCGATGTTTGGAACGTTATTTTCTTTAGGAAATTTTGATTAAATTTCTGTTCTGTCGTTTTGCTAATTGAGTAGTAGGTTTATTCATTTTATTTATTCATTTGAATTTATTTATTTGTATCTACTTATTTATATTTATTTATCATATTTAATGTTTATTTATATTTATTTATTTATATTCACCTATTTATTTACATTTATTCATATTTATTACACTTACTCGTTTATTTATCCATATTTATTTATATTTATTCATGTATTTGTGTTTATCTGCTTACTTGTGTTTGTCTTTTTTTCTCTGCTATTTAATTCTTTACTTACCTAATTTATTTACTTTGCTTCATTTCACGGCTTTTTATTTTACTTTAATTTCATTTTATTTTACTTCATTTTAATTTAATTTATTTGTAAAGAGGAAAAGCTTTTGCAGGATGTCAATTTACAAACACCGCTGGAAGAATTGAAGAAACTGGAGTTACCAAAGTTGAACAGTTTCTCGTTTGGGCATTTGGTACTAAGCTTTGCAGTCAACGCAGAAATCTAAAGAAAAGTTTATTTTCTTCGAAATTTTTATAAATTCGTTATGCATTTTCCAGTATCATCTATCAAAGCTTCACCAAGTTAGCCTATTTACCAGTGGTGTCCGTGGACTTGATCGTCGAGCAGAAATGTTGCGCTATTTAGATCAGTCGTTGAAACTTGAAGAAAGTGCAATCGACATGATGGGTGAACAGCAATTATATCAAGTGAGGGAAAGTTATTGACTTCAGGGGTTTTTGTAGCGGGTACTGTTGTTGTATTCATTTTCCTTTTTCAATTTTATACAGATACGATTACTCACTTCCTAACTGTATTGAATTTTTAGCAGTTTTATCTGCGACGTTTGCAGTATGATGGACTATCAGAAGAAAAGATGAAATGTTTGCTGAAAAATTGGGTTCTGCATATGACTGGTAAGTGAAATTCCTGTTTAACCCAAAATTGCTGAATATCGTATTAAACTAGTGATTTGAAAAGCATTACAGATCCCAGCTTGAAAACACCACTTCTCCTGCATGCACCTGTATTTCAAATGGCTCTGAAAAATGCTTCGGAAGAATTAAAGCCCTTTCAAAAACGTCGGTGACAAACACCCAACTTTCCCTATACCTTTGATATATGTTTATGTGAGCTCATTTAAATTTGGCTAAAAACTATTATTGTTTATTTACCAGCTTTACGACTGTGGAACTTTTTCACCGTCAAAATAATGTTAACTACCTTGTGATGCGTTTTTACCGCGCTCATCAAGTTCCTAACTTTGTACCTTTCCTTTTTAATTATCTATATCATGGAAAAACCCTATATCTACAGTAGGTGAGCCGGGCCTGAAATCTAATTTCAGTTCTTTACTTTATACTTTATTTATTCCAATCCCTTATTAATTCCTTCCATAACTTCTTAGTTCTTATTGCTTTAAGGATTCTTTAAGGTATAAGAATATATTTGAAACGTTTGGATACAGTTAAGGTCCTTCCACTTTTCGGTTTTGGAATTTGCTTCTTAGCCGTGTTTTCTTTCCTTTACATAGAAAAACATTCTTTGTTACTAAAATTCTTGATGTTGGTATCTTATCCACTATTTAAAAAAAAAAAAAACTGTCCCTTTATTCCTTTATTGCTTTTTCATCCATTTTTCAGATTAAATAAACGTGTGTAATATCCGCTAGTTTCAAACGAAAACATGTAAGGTTCTTCTGTAAAATATATGTATTTGTAAAGTTTTCATGGAAATATTCATAGACAGCCACATTCATGGAATCACTACCCTGATACATAATCGTGCCCCCAAAGTTAACAGTTGAGTGCCACCAATTTATCTCATCAGCTGCAATTTTACTACAACCAGATTGTTTTATGAGAAATGTCAAATCACCCGCTGATTAAATGAACCGTGATTCATAGGTGCACATTAAGCCCATTTTTCATGACAATCCTACTTATTACTTCCTCATCACCCACGCAGTCCCTAGTAATTCAAAAAAATTTATTTTCACATTTAATAACTGCATCATTTTGTGCTGAAAGTTCGATACAACGTAATTAATCTTTCCAACACCCCTAGCCAAACTTAAAAACGAGTGTACTGAAAATATTCCCATTTCCGAAATGGATTTTTATACATTTATTGAAATTGGAAATAACAATTTCCATTACCTTAACAAGTAAGATCCAACTTATAGGAATCAAATATTCTTTACTTCACTTTCGCCAGTTTCTTCGCTTTTTTTGATTTACGCAATTTGGCCATCTGCAAACGTACCAATCTATTTCGCAACTGTTTGGCGCGCATCAATTTAAACCGATCAAAATCGGTCATCTTCGCTTTCTAAAACGAACCCATTACAATATTATATCTACTTCGCGTATTAGAAATGCAACATGCCTAGAGCTGACTTAACTTGGAACAAAGCATGTACAACAAATCGAGTCTCGCTTTTATCTGTTGCAAACAAAATTTAAATTCATCACCTTGTTGAGGAGAACTACAATACGTCAAAAAAAAATTTTCCTAGGTTTTGAATAACTTTTCAGGATTGCCTTCGTTCAAATACATGGTTATTCACTTATCTCTAAAGAGTAATACTTTGAAAATCATATACTACGTATTCAGTAACAAGAAAAAATATTGACATCACCTCATTTACATTCAATAATTCCATTTACAGCACATGGTACTACCAAAATTTCACGTTTAAATAGTATTACACTTACTTGGGGAAAATGTCGGTGTGACATCACTACAAAGAGTGAATATTAGGAATCAAAAAAAACCAAGGTTGCCGTTCAATTTTCCCATGTTGTGAATGGAACTAGTAATTAGCAGAAATTGCAATTGCAAATAAATACTCACAATTTCTTTTTTTGCAAGTTTT
This sequence comes from Setaria digitata, assembly GCA_003640385.1. Taxonomy (NCBI): domain Eukaryota; kingdom Metazoa; phylum Nematoda; class Chromadorea; order Rhabditida; family Setariidae; genus Setaria; species Setaria digitata. The sequence goes on from RCAB01000328.1 coordinate 35,515, forward strand.
TGCGCCCACAAAGTTTCTACCCATTTTTCGCTGATTTTTGCCTCATCAAATGCCTTCTTAACGTTTTTAGTACGCATCCCATGTCTTAATGGTATACGGAATTTTGTTAGATGGAGATCTTTGAAATTACGAACAGAACGTCTCACTCCTGTCGATGGACCATCAATCAAGGCCTGAAAACCGAATATTTTACAAAATATCCCAGTTCTTCTGACTTCTACAAAAAAAAAAAAAACTGCGAAAACAGTCCAATTATACCATGTAAATGTAAACACACTTGAGATATATAGTGATGGAATCACCAATGAGTAAGAAGAATAAATCTCTGTAGCGTGAAGCTAACAAGGGCACCAACAGCAACTAAAAAATATAAACTGTGAGTCTATAACTGAATGCAGATAGCCAAATGCTTTAGAAAAAAGCTAACTCTGTTTGAATCAACAACGTCGACGATAGTGGCCAGTTTCCCGTCACCATCACCTTTCGCAACGAAGACCACACGACCAATCTCAACCATACGTTTGTATACCATCTTCGACTCACCTTAGAGAAATTGAGTAATATAACAATTAGCAGCAAAAAATGAAATCTAACAAGAATCTGTTAAAACTATCATGTTATCCATGATACTGCAAGTTGTCCTACAAAAGGATCTATCTCAGTGTACTCAACAATAATCACGTTCAATCAATTTTCTATACAACTGAACACCCCAAGTCCCCCCAAAAGTCTCACATAGGACAACATAGGACAAAGTCGTAACTGAACTGTACAGACCACGCAAAACAACAAAATACCAAAGCAGCATTTACACACCCCCGACACCTTTAATCCTAACCAAAAAATAAACCACAGTTGCTTTGTGCTACTTTGCCTTTATAATGAACTGTGCTACGCTACCCAGACTCTCTATGACGGGATCGAAGTCCCCTCCCTAAGTACTTGTTGGCCAGCTCGCCGAAATCGACCTAGAAGCTGGTCAGTGCGTAATAGTACGTGTCCTAGGCATCTATCCTCCCATACTTTGAAATTTTACTGCCTTTTAAATCACTATGCTTCAGCGCAAAAATGTTCACGACAAGCGTTTACGTTTTTTTACGTTACGCTCTACACTTCATCATTAAAGAAATCAAAAATTACTTACCAGTCATGAAACACAGAAAGTTAAGCTGCTTTAAATAAAGTATGACAAACTTTCTAAACTTTCTAGAAGCTACGGAAACCGTCGAGGAAAACACTAACTACATTCTCGTTATATTGCCTTAAATTACATGGGAAATTTATAACACCAACACAATAATGCATTTTATATATTCCTCTTCAGATTAGACTTGCTATTAAAAAAAAACCCATGTGCACACCGAACTACTCTTTATAAATCTTATTTTACTCCTTCACTTCAGCAATCCTACTTTTTGAATCGAAACAATCAGCAAAAAATAGAAAAAAAAAAAAAAAAATGTGAAAGCCAAGCACGCCATCACATGTTCTCTTTATATTCTAACAGACTGTAGATTACATTTACTGCAGCGATATGCAGGAAATGGGACTGGGTTAAGTACGCATGATGAATTAAGAATATAGTAAGAAGTAAGAGATTAAAGATGTAATTGTTGATACTCCATCTGTGATTATTATATTCTAGAAAAACCAATTGCTGAAAAATAGCTTATTTATTTAGGTTAATTGAGGGAAACACATATGCAAAATATTCACAGGAATCTCGCAGCTCTGAAAGGAAGTTAAAAAAAAAAAGAGAATATACAGTCAAACACAACCACAGTTATTATAATTTACAATGATCTAACAAACAGATTGTCAAAAACTATTAAACTTTCTGATTGCTGAGTATTAAATCCAGCAAAGATTACATTTCCGTCAAGGATGGTATTCATCGATATGAAATGGTCGGGCTAATTTATTCAACTTTATTTCCCAAATTTCTCCATGCAATTCAAACTCACTTCCTTTTTCATTTCGATTGTGATCTCTTTTGCACAGCCTACTACGTCCTAATAAATTCTAAGCATCGATTTCCCCCATCCGAAATGAATTTCTAGTTTGAAAATTTCTCTAGCGAACATTTGACTCATCATTTAAATCAAAACCACCACATTAAACTTGGACTGACTGCCAAAAAACAAAGATCCCTACTTTTGAAACTGCTTAAGATGGATTACTCAAAGTGAAACAATGAAATATTCTTGTACAAACTTCTCCTTTCATTCAACTCAGATTTCTTCTCTTAGTGACAAAACATAACGTCATTTAAAAAACTTGCATCTGAGATAAAGTAAATACATGATATGATTCTAACCATTATCAGAAATTGCAAAGTAAACACTACTAAGCAAAAAAGAAAATGAAAACTGCTGACAGTACACGTACATGAAACACGTTAACGTTAATGGTAACTGCTAATTAAAACAAACAAGGACAGTAAAATAAAATTAAACTATTGACGGACAGTAGCAAGAAATTTCAATTCCCATAAGAATAAAATTAGATACTCTACAAGGAAATGTTTGTGGATCACTGAACAACAGGACTTATAACCCTAAGCCTGCATCAAATTATGTGGAAAGATAGACTCAAAATGAAAAGTTACAGCTAAACTGGGCAATATCGAATAACAAATTGTGAAAACATTCCCAAAATTTCGGAAGATTACTTTTTGGATCTTGACAATAAAAAAACGATGGTAACTGAATGTAATATATGAACCAAGTAGATTTCATCTATTCTGTAAAAGAAGAAAATCTGATCATGATTAAGAAAGAGAAACCCTGTACTGGAAACCGAAAAGCATCAAAGTGAGAACGAAAACACACGAAAAGATATATGTTTCATAAAGAAATGAAATCGCTTCCGGTAAAATGATATAGAAAACTAAGAAATGACTAGTTAAGAAACAAAGTATCAAACTGGACGTCACGATGCTGCAGCCTCAAGATGCTTAGAAGTTGTACCACTTTTTCTTTTCGTATTTTTCTACCAGCTTTCCCGTCCGCTGTGAAAGGGTCATTGCATTTTCCTTAAGTCGTTCTGCTGCCTCAGCTGTTGCATTCAGTTTCTCGCCACGCTCATACAAAGCCTGAAAATTCCAGTTGTAATCAAAATTATTTCATACACTAGCTTGAAGAGTCCAATAATAATATCGTCCACACAACGGATAGAGATAGAGCACCTAAACATTCAGTTTACTTCATACATAGGACAGGTTGTGTACCAGGTAGTTACTAAAGAAGTCCTTTCGGCTTCAACAACAAACAGTTTACAACTTATACCTCGCTATTTAATCTTCAATTTATCATGTTTCGCAATATAATAAACTTTTGTAGGAATAACCTAAGTTTGAAGAAAAAGAAGAAGAATTAGTCAGATGATGTTTATGCACGTAAGTCTAGAATTTCCTGACGGATGCTACGAAACATATATCACAAAATAAGCAGTTAATATTATTATATAAGATGAAAAAAAAAACCCTTTCTAAAAGTGGTAAAATAATTCTGACAAACGATATTAAAATATTTACTTGCAAAGCCATATTTGCTGCTTGTCCCGCTGATACTCCTCGCGCTGTAGTTTGTTCTAAGCTTGAAGATGGGCCATGTATCGTTTTCGCAATACAACGCATACTGCTACCGGGCACTGAGTTAGGATTTTTATCAGTAACTGAAAGTTTTTGGAACTTATGTATTCTGGATGAACCTGGAACCTGGCAGAAAACTATGTAGTATGGAAATGAGAACTGAGAAGAACAGCAAAAAATTGAGACTTACATAGTGTATCTAAATCAAAGCTTTCTTTCTGACTGGCAAATAAGGTGGACACCCCTTTCAGGAATGAACTTTTTGGTGGCTCAGGCATATCAAGAGGCACGAATAATTCGCCGATTGATTCTTGCACTTGGTTAGCCAATTCCGAACAAACAGTAAATTTCTGGATCTAAAAATTTCAAAAACGAACAATCTATGTCCTTTGCGTGGAAACAATTTGATTAGAACGGGTCAGATTTTAATCCTCTGCAAAAAGAGCAGCACACAAAAGCGCATCTGCAACGTATTCTGAATTGGTCAAAAATTTCTCATCGGTAATTATGGACAACCTAACCATATGTAATTACGATTACTATGACCAGTAATGTTTTTGATGTTTTATTTGATGCTATGTATAGCGACTTGGTGGTAAAAGCTATACATTTTGAGCCACCTCTGACTCTGACTTTAGCTTCGTCCTTCCCTCCTTTATTAAATAATTGAACCAGTTTGCTTACCTCTGATGGCGATATTGTATACATGCCCAAGCCATGTTCCGTAAAAGATATTTTCAAGCACATGCTAAAACATGACCACAACTGCGAAAACATTCTAGAATAATTTCTTACCTCCTTTCACTTACTTAAAACGTAATTATGAATTGTTGAACAAAATTTGCATATCTTCAAATCATTTTATGGAAAAATGAGAATCTAATTCTACTCTCCTCTTCCTACTCTTTAATTCACTATTTTTTAAAGAAGCAAAAAATTCAAGCAACTCGATTATCTTTCCTAGCCACCTTTCTCTGGCTTATTGAATCTATTGAAACTCATTGAATTATATCACGAAAATTGCTAATTTTTGTAACAAATAATAACAGCTAGAGAAATTACGGGTCATCACAATCAACGGAATGTCGAAAGAGATTTGAGCAAAGGAGAAGCCTTAAACTGGGAAGACTCAATATAACAATTTGCCCAGCACCATTCAGTAGCATTAGCACGGGGTAGCCACGTACATGTGTTGCGCGTGCCTGAAAAATGAATGCAGAATTTTGTGGAAATTTCCTCACAAATCATACTCGGTGATCAGATACTGTGTGAGGCTGATTACGTCCGAAACTTGCACACAAGTTATTGGAAAAACTTTCATATTCCAGTTGTTGGACCACGCTACCCAAGCTTTTTCTAGGTTTGCTAGGTTGTCGGATGGTTTAACATCACCTGACTAACAAGCAGCTGTACCGTTTCATTTTGCAAAGGAATATTTCTGTTATGTGTAGACAATAATTAGCGGTTTACGAACCCTCAATGAAGTTATAACTCTAAGTATTTTTTTTTTTTTTTGAGGAAATAATCCGGTACTTCCAAAAAAAAAAAAAAAAAAAATTGCAATACAAAAAAGTATCACAAAATTACCTTAACGAATGGGATTTCTGGACGATGTGAAAATAAAGAATTGAAATTTGGCAATCCAACAGTATGTACTTCACCCTCAGAAACCAAAATAGCAAACTGAAATGATAATTAAGGGTTAAAAGAAAAAAATTTCAAAAATCGCCACCTCGATCTTACGAATAAAAATAATAAGGATACTGACTGAATCTTTAACTTTTGTGAAATTTATTTCATTTCATTTTACATGATAGAGAGACAGTGATTATAAACTTTAATAACCTACACTAACAGAAATGAAAATTCTGAATCTCTATAGCACCCTACTGGGACTAGTACCTACCTACCTGTAAAAAATCATCCTCCCGAGAAAAATCTGTGGTATTTGAACAAGTTGGTGAAAGGCTCAATTTTGTTAGAACTTTGTTTGGAAAACTGCTCTCCACTGTATATTTCCGATCACCTTCCTGAAGCGAAAAAAAAAGCAATCGAATTTACCCGTACCAATAATAATGCAGGCTCAGGCTCATAACTCCAGATCTGAGCCCACAACATACGAAACAATTTTTCCATCATCTCCCCTCAAAAAAAGTTTTTTCGGACAATGCAAAAATAATAGAAAAGAACACAAAGATTTTTGCTTACAAGATTACTTCGGAAAGTTAATGTCTCATGAAATCCATATTCGAAGTTTGGAAACTACGCACTGTTCACCTAACTAAAATTCTGTTCAATAACACACTTACTTTGTCATGATAACCTTCCGTAGCACCTTCTAATAAGCAAAAATTTCGATCCATTAGCGTTGTGTATAGCATACGCCCTCGCACCTGAACTGATGAACCTGGAAAATTATCTGGGAGATTGATCTGTTTCCCGACGTTTCTTGTTTATTTTAAACGCATACTGTTAAAATAATGCTTGAAAGAATGCAGTGGCAACCACAGCTGATTGCTATAAAAAAAATTTGAATCAGGCTCCCAAGATCTTCAAGCGACTACAGTACTCAATAAATAATGTGACTGGACTTGGCCAAATTTTAATGACTTTAAAAAACCTGTACGAAAATTCAAAAAAAAAAAAAGTCAACCACTATAAGCCACGGAAACTGTTGAACTTATACGATCTGCTGGAAGCAGTAAATTATAGACAAAACATGTGCTTGCAGAAGTGCCAACCCAAAGGCAGAAGTGTGATCGAGGATCTGAAATTTCAAAAATTTAGGTTATTGAAATTTTTCAAAAATCAAAGTCCCGGAAAATGGACATTCTTTAGCTGGTGGAGATTCTTCTCAATATGTTTACTTCATTTAGAACATAAACCTAATCTAAAAATATCACGCCTTTGAGAGAAAAAAACTGATCCATCGGAAAAAATTTAGTATTTACAAATTCTTCTGAAGTATTTTGAATATATAATAGTCCTAATTTTATATTATCAAGAAAGAGATTAACCTTTCTTTTTGACGTATGACTGGATAAAAGTTAACGATGTCACACTCTCCGAAAAAGCTACCTTGTTTGTACTTGATGGGCTTTCATCTGTTGAACTTGTCTTTGTAGCAGAAGGATCTGAAAATTACATTTGTTTCTTTACTTTTCTCAAAAAACATCCAACTTTTAAGCTCAACGTTAAGAAGATCTTACTATGCCTCCAGGGATCAAAAGATCAAAGATCACACCTGAAAAACTACAATGAAAACAAATATAAGACAAAATTGCTTGCCATGGAAACATCCATATACGTGGATTTCCCAAATTCTTTAAAAATTCTGAAAATTGAAAAAAACCTTGAAAAGATTAGGAACAAACAGGTAGAAAGAGATCAAGTAGTAGAGAAAAGAAATAAAAAAATAAAACTGCTGACATTTACAGTTTGAAAAAACCTTTCTTCTCCTTAGCAACACTGAAACAGTCCAGAAAATTCTTTCCACTAACCCTTGAAAATCTCAAATTTCTTTCAAGATTTGAAGTAGGAAGTAAAAGGAACAAATTTAAGGAGGTATCAGATTTAATACTCTTTTCAAATAAAGAGCATAAAATTACTGGTAAGAAGGAAAAAAGCCTTTTATCTGCAACCACTTCGGCTACTACTTTATGTAACAACTTTTCCAGACCACATTTCACGTTTAATGGTCATTTACAAAAAAAGCATGAATTTCAAAGTTAATTTCATAAAAAAAAAAAAAAAAAAAAAAAAAAAAACAACAGACCAATCCCTGCAAAAAATGAAAGCACACAACTCCCTCGGAACTAACCCACGACAAGCTTACTACCACCCAGTTCAAATTTCTTTTTGCATCAAATCACGGTTATACATTTAAAAGATGATTTCCATAGCAGTTTTTTTCTATAGAATCCACATTAAAAGCAAGAACTAGCACCCTTCAAATTCAGAGAAAGTTTGAAATCATTCCGAAACAGTAGCAAGAACTTCAGGAAGGGAACTAGGGTTCCCAGAACAGCCTAACAGTTCACTTCTTTTTTGTTAAAGGAAATTTATGAGTGTATTTATGTAATGCAAAAAATAGTATGGTAGAACCGCCCACAAACTTTAACAATATTCACCACCTTTTGAAAAGTTAAAGTTTTCGAGATAATTTCGAGAGAGAGAGTGTGTGTGTGTGTGTGTTACACACAATCAAAGTTGGCTTCTCTCCAACGATATACAGAAATAAACTGGATGGACCAATTCATGTACATCAGTCCATCGAAATAACCATGCATATTACTGCATAATAAAAGTATCATGAACTAATAGATTGGTAAATTCAGAGGTGGGAAGATCGTATTTCCTTACAGTAATATCAGGTATCCTTTTTTTTTTTATCGCATATAGAGAATATTATCTTCCTTAATCCAGAATTTAATTCAAGCTGATAATCCAGATAAAAAAGATTTTCTTTTATAAAAGTGTAGAAAACTCATGCTTGCTAGACCTATTAAATTTTTCTACACGAAAACTGATAAAAAAAAAAAAATCACTGTCACATAACTCTTACGGAACATATGATGTGCACAACCCCAATAGCAATAACGACTTTCAAATAAACACATAGTTCTCTGACCTTTCTAATTTTCATTTATTTGAAAAATTCAAGAAATACACAAAATGGAGGGGGAATGTCAGAAAATGAAATAAGTACCATTAATTTCACAGCCCGAATCAACAATAGACTGCGACTTTAACAGTTGTGGTCGCCTATCCGGGCGCAGACGTGAGTTTTCATTACCGCGTAATATCGGTTTGCTACTGAGCAGAACTGGTGGTGAATCCATATTACGCCTCGTATCCACTCCATACTGAAGCCGCCATTAAACCAATTTTAAAGTTTGAAACGAAAGTTCCACAAAAGTTAAAAAAAATTTAATTTGCAAAAGGGTGTCTTCTTCAACAGCTAATGCAAAAGTGTTAAATGAAAGCAGCAACCGGATATGTTTTTTTCCTCCCTCTCCCTCCTCCGCCAAAGTTTATTATCGCAATATAACTATTGGCTGTAACACATGGACGGTAAAACTATTATTAAATGGTAGTGAGATGAAAACGCAAGAAATAGTCCAGATAAAATATTAGTAAAGGAAGACAAAGTGACGAACATGGATGAATCAAAGTAGCACATAAGCATAACAGTGACACCAACCAGAATTCTACTCTTGTTTGAGAATGTCCTGCTGTTACTCTTAATCATTCTCAAGTTATACCTTATTTCATCCAAGCAAAAAGAAATAGCCTCATAAATCACACAGCACAGAAACCAAAACCCATTCTTGATCGTTCTCTTCCTTATATCCACACATAATTCGATTTGTCTTTGTCCTGCTTACGCCAAAACTTTGAAAGCGAGTGCCAAAAGTTTTAGTGTGTAACAAAAATGCAAGCCTCAAGACGAACGATTCTGAACTCAACTGTATACTTCATTTCTAAATTTAAATAAAAAAAAAAAAAATCCTTTCTATGTGACCTTCGGTTTACTTATTATGTGTTAGAAGCATTAACGAAAAGCGGAAAATAGGATAGGCATGCTGACTGTCTTACCTAACGTTAGTTTCGACCCCAACATTGCTTCAGATTGTTCCTCACAGGCTGTTGCCACATTTAAAGTTAGTGATCGAACCAACGTTTTTTTCCTGATACGAAGCTTATTGATCAAACAATTTATATCAGCCCTCCGAACACTTTCCGTTTCTCCTGATTTTGAGATTTCACTGTTTGTTGTAGATACATTTTCTATTTCATCTTCAGTTTTTGTTTTCATTGTTAAATGCTTTCCACAGTCGAGATCACGTGGCCAGGAATGTTGACTTGCTAAAGTCTCCTTATCTTCTGACGTCAGAGTTTTCCTTGCTTTTGTTCTGTCATTCATATCTATTGTCCGAGTAAGAAATCCTTTGCCTAGTGCCATATTTTTGAAAAGCTTCCGACGACTAGACCATTTATGGGAATATCCAGACTGCGATGATGATGCAGTTTCATCTACTTCAGGCGTAGAACAAATGCCTGAAATGTCCTCCAAATGTATAGAATCCATCTGCAAAGGTAATTGTACGGGTATACTTGTTGTGAAGATTTTCTGCAGCGGCAGTGGTACGACGGATGGCTGAAAAAACGAGATCAAGTATAACGAAAAATTGCATGCAGACAGGAACTTCAAACAACAGACAAATGTATCCTGAGCATGGATTCCAAAAAACCGATAAAGTCTAGTACTTCTAAATGATATCAATATGTTTAACATTACTCAGACACCAATAGAAAGATACAACTATGTAAGTGAAGTTTACACTCCACTGGATTACATTTAAACAACTCCAACTACTGTTATCAGTGCCTGGTACAAGCCACCTGCTAATGATCACTTCGAAAGAATTTGCCAATACTTCGTGGAATTCACTATTAATTAACTTCATACAACTAGTAATGTTCAGCTTATTAAGCCATTGACTACCTTTCATCCCCTCCCACTTCCTAAGTAGTTTTTGGGATATGACCTGTTCATTTGAATATCAAAAGAAAATTATAAAATGCACTGTAAAAAAAAGTTAATTCTAAAGTAGAAGCTATTTTCTCAGGATACCACGAAACATAAAGAGGAAAAACAAAACAGCAACAGTAAGCAAACACAAGCATACTACAGGCAGCAAACGACCATTTAGCACTCAGTAAACCAGCAAAGATAGAAAGGGAGAAAAATTGAAAAATAGTAACTATCCATTTACTTGAGCCCACAATTCTTACTATCTCTCCTCTTTCTTATAACAAGAGAAAAAAATTGTCAGGATTGAGAGTACTTCCGATGTTCGGACTGCTAATAAGTCATCTGTGCTAAACTGAAGATATCGACGAATGATAATTACTATAAAAACTTCATGCTCTTCCCTTTATAAATCTATAAAAGTCATTCTAAAACTTGGATCTTAATTTGGAAGAAGTTTGAAAAGACAAACGTCATGTTGGCTTGTGCTGCTGTTCTGACTAAGCAGTATTGGTGGTGAACGCTGCTTAGCACAGAGGTTAACCGTTGACCACGAACATATTATTGTATACTGTACCAAATCAATCAGCGTTAAACCTGCTGGTGTACCTGAAGGTAATTCAAGTCCATAAATGAACTTATTCTATATAATTTTTAATTGAAAAAATCTGGAATAAAGTATAATCCAACGAGGCAAGAAAGGAATGGTCTAATTCTTATTATATTTCGAAATTGTCTATGTTTACAAGACTGCCCAGCCCAACAATTTTTCAGTTACGAAATATGCTCTGTATACATAGATATAAATGTCAAATATTACGCATCGGTTACCTGAAGTACTTTACAGTGTAATTTTACATAAATAAATAGTCATTTCTAATCGAAATCTTAATCTGGAGATAAAAAAAAATTGCTACAAAAATCAAAAAGCTTGCTTATCTATTATGAAAAAATTTCACATATAATGAGGAACGGAAATAAAAATCCAGACCGAGAGCAATGATACCATAAGCTGAATTAAGAGCTATCGCTGTAACCATTTCCGGTTGAGATGTATTTCTCCACGGAATTAAGCATACCAAATCGGGCTGAAAATCTCGAAAATATTGAAAAACAAAATGAAAATTAGAAAAAATTAATGACTTTTAAGAATAATGAAATATATACATTATATATCCTAAAATCACCTGATACCCTGCAAGTCTCCTCACTACTCCACCTCGCACTTTCAACGGAAAGTAACCATCATGAGTACTACCCTCACTGGTATCGCTACTGTTTGATTCCACTGAGACAGCTGTTCCTTGTCTTTTCAATTCTCTCTTTGGAGAAGATCCTGTTGACTCCATACTATTCGTTAATGAAGGAAAAGCAAGTGGAATATTAATCACCTGAAACAGAGTAGGAATATGCTTCACAAACATACAAAAAGAAACATAGAGGATCGATGTACCATATGGTCTTCATTTATATTTTTAGCAGGACCGATAAATAAAATGAAGCTTAAGAACAACACCAACAAATCAAAGGAAACTAAGGATATTTTCATCATTTGCTAATGCAACTTGTTTGAAATTTGAAAAATCTTGACATACAGTAATTTCATGAGCATTTTCGGTTTTCACGAAACGAAACAAAGTCAACTGTCCACTTTCGCTCGCAACCAGCAATAGTCGTGAATCCAAACATAACTCGATCATTGCAACGGCATGTAATGTTCCATGATATTCCAATCCATCATTTCGCTCGAAATGTCGGCCACTTTTTAACTTGTACAGGATTTGCAAATGTTCACCTGAGGCTTGCCAGAATTTTATCGTACCATCTTCATGGCTACAATAAATAAAATTTTAAAAAATTATATTTGTGCAATAGGAATTGGAACTGTTATTTAATTATTAAGATATTAAGATATTAGGTGAAAGCGCACGATTTCACTTATCAACGTTTGTTAAAGGAGATTCTTTCGGCGAAGTTACACTAGAGTGTTATACTCTTAAAAATACGATTATCGAAAACACGAAAAATGTACTATGATAAGATATTTTGAATTCCAATAAGTAAAAAGTACCCGGTAAGTAATAGCTCTTGATGACCCATTGCACAATCTCGTCCGCTTCCGCCAGTGATTGGCCATGCCTGCAGATCAAATTTCCCAAATAAATTGGGCTTTCCAAGGCTTCAAGAAAACAGCAGGACTAGGAATAAGCTTAAAAAAAAAATAAACAAGCCTTATCACTGAATCCTTGACGTCGTTGTTTCGAACCAACAAGTGCCAAAGCACCAAGTAAATCAAGAGGACAGTTGGAAAAATAACATATACAACGCACCGGTGATTCATGAATGTCCATGGGGTTAACATTTTCATGACATGGATACCTAAATTATTTCATTTGTTTGTTGAAATTTGATAAATTCAAAATCCCAACATTTACACTCTTTCTGACTAAAATGAAAACTTCAAAATCTTTAGATTTTGTTGAAAGGGAATCTCGACCACTCGAAAACTCTGCCTATAAAACTGAAGTGGTTTTGACTTCTTCTAATATCTACGTGAAACCACTTACTGTTTAAAAAAAAAAAAAAAAAGAAAAAACGGTAAAATTAGTTTGAAATTTTATGCGATCATGCAAAGCGAGCTGATTAATATAAAGATACAAAAATAAATGAAATCACCCTGGAGTTGTCAGATCGATAATAAGCAAGTCATGTTTCATAAGCACTGCAACACCAGACGGTTGCTGCATTGCACTGCTATACGATGAACCGTTCAGAGGTACAAATGTTATCAAAGGATGATCTAATTCCAAGACTGTAACCGATTTTGATGCCTTCATTATGGTTAAAGTGGGCAGTGCACCACCTTCTTGCGACATTCCTGGAATTAATGGTTATAACCTACGAAAGTTCTGACTTAGCATTATTAAAGGAACCGAAATCCAATGTTCTCTATAAAACACTGACCACCAGTGAAAATAATTAATTGTTCGCCATCTGCTGAATGCCTCCAATCAACCTGAAATTTTCAGAGAGTCTAGGTACTTTGAACTGAAAAGAAAAAGCGTGTCCGGCACAGCATTTCAGGCACTGCATTTTTACAAGTAAAAAAATAAATCAAGTATCAGCGTGTGAGGAAATCATGAAAAACGAACCTGGGAAATAGGTTTACATCTTTGACCATGAGGTTGTAATTTTTGGGTGTACTCTCCTGGCTTCCGAATATTCCAAATTAGCAAACAACCATCTGCTGTACCACTCATAAATTGTCGACCATCATGATGCCAGGCAAAGCAACGAGCCGAATGATCTGATATGAATCTCTCTGCCTGAAACAGATGTCTCACACTGAAAACAGTTCAATTCCTTTTTCATTTTGATTGACAGAAACTAGTTTCGAAACAACCACTTGCTTCTTTTGTTTGAAGATTCCATAACACAATGCTTCCTTTTTCGTATAGAAGCAGTAGTTTGGAAATTTCCGTAGGACATGTAGAAATAGCCTTTACACTACCAGGATGGGTACGAACAGCCCTGAAATACATAGAATCAAAAAGTTATCTGAGATGAAAGTAAAACTTGAAATCAATATGGAGTATCTTGCCCATACTTTGGACATGAGTTATTAAAAAAAAAACCATCTTTTTTGTTTCATGTCATATGAGGATAAAATTAACTGAATACACACTATGAACCACAAATAAGAATTTTGACGTTAAATTACTACAATAGGAATTAAATTAACTAATCAATCAGAGAGCTAAATAATAAGACGAAATTCTTTCTTCATAAGAAATACTGCACATGATTCCTTATTAAAAAGTAAAGATGTATGGATGAAAGAGAGTCCACTAGAGTTTGTGCATGAAGAAATTCAAAAATTAAACAAGGAGTTAATAAAAGCAGTTGGTCAGAGAACGGTGAATTCAGGAACAATGGTATCTTATTGATTGCGGAAACATATAAGACATCAAAAAAAAACATTAATTCCCTCGTAAGAAACATAATTCAACAACCCAGACCAATAATGAATTAAAGTCCGTATTAATAAAATTAGTTTTAATCGAAAGCCGTTCCAATCAATATGGTTTACCCTGTAACAGAAAATTTCAACACTCAAACAATGAAGGGGTAGTTTTAAAAAATATAGGTAATAGATTGAGTGAAGAAACATTGGAAAAATATTACTAAAATAGTGAAAAATTTCACTACTGATAAAATAGTAAATAAATAACGCAAAAGAAATTTACAAATCAATAGCTTTGTTCCAGTTGATGGCGTAACTGGATAAGGTGAATGTTGCTATATTAACGAAATATACATTGCCACGTTCGGTCCCCAAATAAAGCCATTTGCTTTGGAAAGGGTGACTAATACAAGTAACTTGCTCCTTCGTCAGCTGTATACTGTGTAGCACTTCTGGCACCTGAGCAATATTACCAATAAGATGATATACTGCGTGAAAATCTGAATTTCTATTTTCTCAAATATGTTCAAATTTGTCATTAATCTCTTAATTTACAAGACATTTAACAAGAAGAAATTCTTCAACTTCTGACTCAAAGTGTCAGAAGTTAAAAACTGCAAAAGCTAGAACTCAACTGATCCAATAAAATTTATTCCTTACCTTCTGCCGAAAGTTCCACAGATGTATCAAGTCATCACGACAGGCTGTAACCAGAGCTCCCTGAAAATATTAACTAGTTTTAACCTTATTTCGTTCACTTTCATTTCTTGTTCTTTGCTTTATTTCATATTTGGTTATGCATAATTACGTCACTACTCCACACCTTACTTTGTCTTGTTAAAGTTAACCAAAAATTACAATTTGAAACTAATTGCATATTAACGATATTTAATGAACCATATACTAACATTTGATGAAAATCATGACAGAACAACAAGTGCAAAAAAAAAAAACTCTGATTTTACTTTAAGTGAATAAAGCTTATTGAATAAATGAAAAAGAAACATTGCAATCCATCTCCAATTCTTTTTTTTATATAACTTTTTCCAATTACAGCAGTCACTTTAATTATCTTTGAACGCAGTTGCACTATGTTTTATTAAAATTTCGAGATGGCTGAGAAAAAAAAAACAGCAACTTACTAATACTTTTTATGGTGACTCAGGGAAATGTAAAATGAGTTAATTATCTCAAATTAAGACAGTTTTTATTAGAATTCTTATACACCAATAAGAACGTTCTTCTTAAGCCATTTTGTTGGAGTTCACAGCAAATACTGAGATCATACGATCAGAAGAAGTGAAAATTAAGGAAATCTATAAACCATTTCTGCCAACAGGGCAAGGAACTTTATCTGAAAAACAGTTTCCATGGCTATTCAAAGCGCTGATATTGACCTAAATTTTGAATCTCAAAAATAAACGAAAACAAGAGAGAAGGATAAACACGTACTTCATTCACCAGAAACTGTATATGAAGTACAGCAGCATCTGATTCATGTTTCAAGCAGTAATCCACACCGACATCCCCGATAACTCTGATCACTCCATGTCCCGTGCCTATGGCTAGCAATCGCTGCACGGTATCATAAGCCATACATCGTGGATCGTCTGGAAACCCATGTCTCACTATCTGAAAATGTCCCGAAGAAAATTCTCTAAATAAGTCAAATGAATTTTAATCAACAAATACTTCGGGGACCTTCAAATCCACTAAACAGAAATCTAATGGTTAGGAATGAGGATATATCCAGAAATGCCTCGACCACTAACATTTATCTCCTTGACCAGCAAAATACAGTTCATTTCTAATTTTGAAAATTTGATGCCTCATAATTTCAAGAAAGCTGATGTCTTTGACGCGAAAAGCCCTTTCGCTTTCATAATTTTAAAACAAACCAATTGTATTATAACTATGTTACTTCCACCTTTCTTTTTTTTTCTTGATCATTGTATTACCAGGATATTCACAAAAAAATTCTATTTGAAAGAGGTTTTACAGAAGATTGCCATAATTGTGACTTTCGAATTATCAGAAAATATATGAATGAATGTACAATAAAATGGTTTTTGATCAATTTGCCACCTAACAAATTTTGAGACCAGTATGCCTACATTAAAATTTGTCGTGTTTAAGAATCAAATTCATTAATTCATAATGCGCAAGGAATAATTAGGTATGGTATTATTTTCATTTTATCATGCCTAGTAAATGAAGTATATTTTTTCTATCAAGGTTACTCAAGTAAGTGCTCACTCTTCCTGTGGGAGTAAATAAGCAAAAGAAAATTCAATATTAATCACTTACTCGTGTTAAGCAAGCATCCTCTGCAGTGATTCTTTCATCAAGATCCATTTCTGATTTATGCTGATTCCTCAAGCCGTCTAGCGCTGATGCTAGACGTTTTTTGGCACGATCCATCGTTGTTCACCTTTCACTTACCTTTCTTTCGTTCTTTCCGATCTTTACTACTAGCGTCGTTGTCGCTGTGATTCCAACAATTTGTTTGTTGTAATAGCAAAATCTAATCGAATAATAGTAACTTGAAGCAAAATGCTACAGATAATATTAGAGTACCTTTTTGCAGATGTTGTTTCATGGATAACTTTTAGTTCTTGAGTAAATACAAAATTAAATGACAGCAATAAATTTTCCTCATTTCATTGAGACCTGAAAAAAGATAATTTCTGAATACATCTGAAGCACCAATAATGTGATAATTTTAGCGTAATATATGTTTGGTACAAATAATTACACTTAAGTAAATTGCAGATAAGTAAAAAGAATGGATTTTATTCATAATGTGCACCAATGACAGAGATAAAAGAAAGCGTTTGCCAAAAAATAAAGTGGAGAAATGGAATACACACTTACTACACTACAACTTTAAATCGTTGACCTATCGAAAGTGTTTACTCTTTTTCACCGGCCATCAAGTTGCAGCTCTTTAAAGGGAAATTTCATATCATACGGTACTTGTTAACAGCTATTAATTTTAGGTGGGTAAGTTATTAACAATCTTGAATGTTTCATCAATTTTTTATATCCGTTAGCTTCATCCTTATCTTTGAAAAGAACAGAAGAACCAGACAGAAGCATGACCTTTGACTTACTTGGTTTTCTAACCAACAAATCCTTTACTATTTTTCTCTTCCATTTAATTAAAAAGCCAACTATGAGAGCAAACATTAATGATGCCAGACGAAACAGCTACTAGAGATGTTGGCCTGCGGCCCAAACTCGCTGCCATTTTGAAAAAGCATACGTAATCCATGCAAATGAAGTGGAAGGAGAATGGAGTTCCGCAAAGAGAAAGTGGATTCTTCGCATAGGCGTGCGTGTATAGGGGGGTTTGCGTACGTGTGAGGACGCGTATATACACGTAAGCATCTTATTAACTATTAACACATGTATATGTATGGATAATTAATCCGTGCACTATTCACGCGTGGATATATATGTGTGCACATGTTGTATAAATTTGCGCGTCTGTCACAGAGAGAACAGGAATCAATGTGCCTATGCCTGTGTGTGTGTGACAGACAAAGACAAACGGACGAGAAGCCGGGCGAGGAGTATACGGTGACTATCATCCGTTGCTTCCCTTTCAGGATCATATTGACAGGAATGGCTTGCTACGAGGGCGCATTTGTGATCGCTTGCTGGTTATTCTAACGATGTCCGGATGGAATAGCCAAGGGAAAAGTTTTGCCAACCATTGTCGTTGCTAAACTTTATTACAAAAGTTCCATTCAATGTGTTTCTCTTTTTGGCTATTACAGATTAATAACTACAGCACCAGTTAATAGTAATTAAATAACTCATTAATTTTAAGAAAAACTTCACCTGGCCAAATGCATTTACTAATCCTTCCTTATATTCCTATAGATATTTTAACAGCTTCATTTAAGTAACATAACATATATATAGCATATCCAAATTAATTTTCGGTATTGTCTTAAATTACAAATTTAACATTGGAACAGATGCAACAACCCAACAATTTGCAATTTTTTCTCTTTTTAAGTGACAAGTGAAGATGCGCTTACCACATGTGCTCATTTTTGAAAGGAATACTGTGACAGTTGGCGGTCACTGTGTTTGACTGATAGCTGGCAAAATTGAAGCGTTAATTAAAAATGAACAAGATAATGGCCACTTGAATATAACCTACTCAGGTCTTGTGAAGTTGGGTGTGATGCGTCTTTGATAATGCCATTGGCAAAAGATTCAAAGTTTTCATCCATATTCTAACTCTTACTAACATTTATGGATTACTTATACCTTACCTCGTCCCTCCCTTTTTTGATATATCTTTAGCTTCCATTACTGGTTGCGATGACGAAATCCCATTTCCGTCTATTTTCAGTTAAGTGGTGACGGATTTTCTATCTAGCCTTTTTTACGTACATAGTCACAGAATTTGTACGCTAATTATATGCGTAACACGCAAGTAAAAATATGAAGAAAATCAGGCTCGTTATATATGACATCTGAAAATTAATCTCGAGTAAAAAAATTCAATTATTTTCTTACGGATTAATAACTACAGCACTAGTTAATGGTAATTAAATAACTCATTAATTTTAAGAAAAACTTCACCTTGCAAAATGCATTTACTAATACTTCCTTATATTCCTATGGATATTTTAATAGCTCCATTTAAGTAACATATAGACAAACTGAAAACAGAAGAAATCGGTAAATAGTAGAAGGCCATTTGATCGGATGTATCATTCAAGCGTAAATCAATGAATTCGTTAGATTACAGGAAAAAGAAAATGAGGAAAGGAAGGGGAGAATAAAAAGAACTTTTTACCCTCCTCACATTTAAGGAAATTTTGTTTGATTGCGGTAACTAAACGAAACCGGAAAATGGCTCGGTCGATAAAACACAGTCAAGTTTTGCTTGATCATAACACGTTTTACAGTGCCTGTGATCGCAAAATTATTTGAATAATTTGATTCCATTGATTCAATATTAAACAAGTAAGAATCATTACTGATCCATTTAGATGATTCTGTGACTGCCAGGAAATAATAGCAAATGCTATGGAATAATGTCTAAACAATCGGAAATGAATAGATTGTATGCATATGCAATTATTTTGGCAAAGGTATAAATGTGACACAGATAAATCTGGATGGAGATATGTACAAATAGTCTATGTAGTGTTTGTCAAATATGCTTAAGATACAATGTTAGACAGATATCTAATTATGTTTTGAAAACGATAAATGCCCTAAACGAAGGAATCTTCTAGGTCCTGTTATGAAATGTAGTTGATAGGTGTCACGAACAGAGTTTTCCGAAGATACAAGTGTATATAAGTAAGTTTTAAGCAATGAGAAATGCAATCAAAATGGAAAATTCGATGCTATTTTTTTCCGACTATTGAAAGTTAAAGTTACAATGGTTCTATCAAAAAAATAGAAAATCTGTTTCTTGATGCCGAAATTTTATGGATTTCTTCTTGAAAAAAAGAAAAAGAAAAATAAATGACTAGCAATTAAAAATTAAAAAGATAGTATGAATCGGTACAAAGTATAAAGTAGTTATAAATTTTACTTATCCTGCATCTTCAGTTTTAATTGTTGATTATAAAATCAGTAATAAAAATTTGGTGCAATTTAATAATGATAGAAATAAATTAGCAAAAAAAAACAGATAATAAATAGATAAATTTTCATTGCATAAATTTAAATTTAATTTTTGCCTTTAAATACAAAGTACCCAATAATTATCAGATGATTATGAAAAATTTTTCTTTTTTTGACAATTTTTGCACCCAAATATAATAATCAATTCGAGACTTAATCGTTGAACCCTTAATCTTCATTCAATGATTGAAAACACTTAGGATCCATCTAAACAAATGTTTGTAACACCCTGTTTTATTCGATTGGCCAAAAATGACAAAATCTTTTCCATAATTCATACACGCACGCAAACGTACGCACACCCACGTACAGACATGCACACACGTACAAGCATACATACATATTCATATTCTTTGATAAATTTCCGAGAATAGTATTATTGGTAGCTGTTTTTTTCATTCGTTACGAGCTAAAGCTGCAGTACGGAAAAAAGTGATTGAAAAAAGTTAAATCAAATCAAACTTAAAACTAGAAATGCAATACTGATGGTAGCATTGGAGTATCTCACTTGTATTTTTTCTATAATATTTATTTTTTATCAACCGTTTCAAATGTAAATCATATGGCAATGAGAAAGAGAATTACATATAAAATATATCTTACATTATGTATAAGCGACAGAAATTGAAATTCAGAAAAAGAGCTTGATATTATAATTTCAAATATGTGGTGATCGCAACTCTGAAACTGTTTCCTGAAAAAAATTATACTTTCCGAGGGTAATGCAACGCGAGCACTCAGCAGAAGTCTCGAGAATAAGCACTACAATTTGTATCAGTAGTCTGCTTGACCAAGCTTTCAATTAATTAATTAATGTGAATTCAGGCAAATTTTTGATAAATAAATATTAAACATTTAGAGGTGAAAAAAAGCAGGGGAATGGACAGGTGATATTATTTAATGACAACTTCAACAAATATTCATAATAAATAACAAATAAGAAATCGAGCAGTCCGCAAATTAAAATTTAAATATTCCAAAATCTTATAACTTTTGCAAAACTTATTTGAGAAATATTTTAATAATATGGAAGCAAATGAAGGAAAAATCAAGAATCATCATTATTATGCGCATATTTTATCGATTGATAAGTTAGGAAAATGAAAATTTACATTTGCGTCTTTATTTTTCTTTTCCTTTTTTTTTTTCTTTTTTTTTTTTTTTTTTTGGACGATACGATTGATACATAATGAGAAAGGAAAGGTGGATTTTTGAAAA
Organism: Setaria digitata; assembly: GCA_003640385.1. Classification (NCBI taxonomy): domain Eukaryota; kingdom Metazoa; phylum Nematoda; class Chromadorea; order Rhabditida; family Setariidae; genus Setaria; species Setaria digitata. The sequence goes on from RCAB01000328.1 coordinate 56,485, forward strand.
TGCACAAAAAAAAGTTAAAAGTTTTAAAATAAAGTATTCATTTCTCGTGAACAAAGTAGATATCAATAACACTTAATTAAGTAAGTGATTCAACGAGATGGGCGAATAAATTAATGGATTGATGCCTCAATGGATTTTGTAATAAGTATCGGCAATCATTCAGATTTTATTTTCCAATCACTTTACGAATTGCGAAATTCCAAAAATACAAACAAATAGATTATTACGGCAAACGAATGGAAATTCAGGAGTTAATTGGACAGGACGTAGAGATGAGCAAACAGTAGTATCACTGATGACGCTTATTTGAAAAACAGTTCTGGAAATTGGAAACAATTAGATTGTCAGAAAATTTTGATTTTAAGGATAAAAGGGAAATGAAAAACGGAAAAAGTAAATGATGCGGAAAATTTTAGAAATCTTTAAAATTCAGATTCTCTTAATCTCTAGACAATATCTTTTGCTAGAGAGTGAATGAATTAAAGTCTTCAGAAAAAATCAATAATTTATAATTTTCAGCATGGTTCAAATATGGACTGAAATACAGTTTACTTTTTAAGTAGCATCTATTTGACTATTAATTTGATTTTAAATTTATTTTGAACAAAAAATTTATTAAAGAATGTTTGAATTAACAAATCTGGTGTCAAAAATGGGTTTTAGTGAATTTAGTATAACTGCTATTATTTATAATATAACAATGGTTCAAAAAAGTAGCAAATAAATGGTTGAAGTTTGTAAGGAAATTATAGCTATTCAAATGAATACTCTAAGATTAGTAAAAAAAAATAATTTGGCATATTTTACGAAGTGATGGAAAAATATTTTGGTGTGTAATGCTGAAATAAAATATATTGCTCGAGAAATTAAAGTTTTAGAAAGCATTAAAATTATCTTGGCTGATTATTCCAACAAATTGTAAGAGAGAATAGAAATAGACCAAAATAATGACGAAAAAAGAAGTGAGAAAATAAGAGTTAAAGAAACAGAAAAATTGTTAAACCAAATGTAATATATTACTTACTACTTCCATCAAGCATTGACAGTTTTAAGTTTTGATAATCCAAGTAAAAACGAATAATTAATAAGATAATATATCAACTATTTCTAATTCTTCATAAACTAACATGATTATTCAGAGTTGCACCTTCAGTGGTTATCTAAAATACTTTTCGTTTCAAAAGTAGTTTTACTATTTATTGCCTACAATATTATTTGCTATAATTATAGCTATCACAGCTATAATTATTCCTTTGAAAAAAGGTTCAAGAAACTCATTTTTACTATTTCAAATATCTAAAAGAGGGATTCAAAGTATTTTTAGTCCTACTCCTTTCTGAGTTACTAAAATTAGTCATAGGACATTTTGGATTTAGGATATAAATACAGTAAATTACGAGCTCAAAAAATGATAATAAATAATTAACTAACCATTTTCGTATAGTTATTGTTTGATCAAGAACTGGGCAGTGGCTGCTTCTTGATCGTTGACTTCATCATATAATTTAATAAATGAGCAAAAAAAAAAAAGCAAAGAAATGCACTGATTTACTAAAAACTATTCTTTTATTTATTTGTTTGTTATTTATTTGCCATAAAAGATGACTTCTATAAATCACTATTTATTATAAAGATGACATATAATTAGTGCGAAAACTTTTGAAAATATGCAAAATTTTAAATTACGTGTTATTTATTTATTTTTGCTAAACTTTTAATTATAAACACCTATTAAAATTGTTGCGAGAAATATGTTAGACCAATAAAATATTATCTTATTCTATATTTGAAGGTTTATTTTTATGACGAAAAATGGAAGAGAAGAGAAACACGAATTATTGAATTTATGTGACAATGTATATGAAGTGTTGTCAAAGAATGATGCTATGAATGATTAAAGAAGAGGTGCCTGATGTTTATAAGCCTGAAAAAAAAAAAAAAAAAAAAAAAAAATCACTCGAGAATGCATTCCCTAATTGCTAAATTAAGAATTAAGAAAAATTTCCGTAAAATATCCTCTCTTAATGTGATGTCAAAAAATACGCCAAAATTATGTTTTGTCTTCTTTTTATTTGTTTATTGCTGTTTTATTTTTCTTCAATTTGCTTATTAATTTATTTTTTATTTATAATTTAAAATTGTCTTTAGAAAAAAATTGAATATATGATACCGAGAATGGTATATTCCTCTTATATATATTAATATTATCTATTAACACAAAGGTTTAACATGCATCAAAGTATTATAATTTCAAATAATTGAAAAATTGTCGAGAATGCCAATGAGCAAAAAAAGAAAAAAAAAACTCAGTTGAACAACATCTTTTTGTTTTGAACTTTCCATTTGTTCATTTTTAATTTTCCGCAAAGAAGTAATGCACTGGTAATTTACTTTTTATTATCATACTGTAAGAATTTTAAGAGAAATGAAGTAAGAAAAAAAAAAAAAAACAAATGTTTTTATGCAGCTATTGAAGAGAGAAATGAAAAAAAAAAAAAAAAAAAAACTGTATAACCGCAAGTTTTATCGTTTTCCTTTTTTTTTTTATTGAAATAATTGTTGGATATTTCCGAAGGTTTCAGATATAATTTATAATTTATAGTAAAAGTAACGGAGAAGACATCATAGATTGCATATTAATTATGTTAGGTATGTGAGACAGATTTGATAAAATGATAAAATTGAAACAATGTAGTGAGTAGTAAAAGTTAATAGATGAGTTGGTTTAATAAGCATATGAAATGTTAGCCTTAAGCAGATAACAAAAGTTTAAAAAATCAAAAATTCATCCATTTTAGAGGATGAATGACTACGAAGAATAGAAATGAAACTTTTGGGCAAATTGTACTTAAGAGGCCGGAAAAGTTAAGAAACAGTGCATAGTCGTAAAACCCTAGATAGAGAATGGAATATTAAAATGTCAAAATGGATTTAGAAAAGAATTTTTTTTTTTGTTTTTTCTGCGTGAAATTTGTTTCGCTAAAGGCAAAAGTTGAAATATAAGTTCTAGTTCAAATATGCGCCGATCTAAAATGTCAATAATCTTCTGATCGCACAACTAAAAAAGAAGAAAACAGGTGTGGAAAAGTTAAAATAATATACTTTTCGAAGAAAAAAGCATTCGATTTGATTCTATTTTTCCTTCGAAAAAGAAGGAATAATATTATTTATAAAAACTACATTATAGACTTATCATGATTGATGAACAGAAGTGCTTTCAGAGAAAAAACAAAAACAAAAAAAAGAAGTGGATAGGATTAGTAATTTAAAGAAGAAATGAATTTGGAAAGGAAAAGCAAAATTTAATGGAGAGAAAGGTTTAAAATAATAGTTTAAGATATTATTACATGCAGTTTATTTTTCAAATTAGTCACTCATATAAAGAATCATTTGCGATTTCATGATTACATTGTTACCTAAATTTTTGATTTTTGTTTTCATTGCTTATCTGATTGAGCTTGCTACTCAATTCAAATTTTAAAGAAAAAAGATCTACATCATTATGTTTCAAGATTAAATTAGCAACAATACAGTTAACCATTAAAAAATATTATATAGCACGCTTTAACTGATAAAATTTTAAACGATCACATTTTTTTATTTTTTTAAACAACAACTTTTTGATAGTAACAGACAATTCTGCTATATTTAATAAATGTGAACAAAATCTAATTTAATCAAGAAAAAGATGATTAAACGCTTTGAAAAATGGCAAAATAATTTGATATGATTATTTCATAGGGTTATTATATATGTAATAACATAGTAATTGTCATGTGCGTCATATTTCATCATTAATGTGAGCTAAAAAATATTATCAAGATCGGTATAGATGAGAACATAGTCATTTGTTTACGCAATAAATGGAAAATGACTGAAATTAACTTCAAGTAATTTATTAACAGCAAATATTTCAATTTTAATGGAAGAATTTAAATGAATATTATTTGAAGATTATGTTGCATTTGCATATGCATAATGATGCAAAAGCCATCCATAATTTAATATATCCAAACATTTACAAATATGCTTCATCTACCACGCATGCACCCAAGCGCATCGCTACGTACACGCATAAGGCATGCATAATTGTCATTTATTTTTAATTCATTTATTTATTGTTATTATTATTATTATTATTGTTATTATTATTATTATTATTGTTATTATTATTATTATTATTGTTATTATTATTATTATTATTATTATTATTATTATTATTATTATTATTATTATTATTATTATCACTATTGTCATCGTTGTTATTATTATATTGTTATATTATTATATTGCTATCCTTAGCATTATTTCTACTTTTTTATTAAATTTGTAAATGACTGTTTTACTAGACTAATCAGTTCGACATATTTATTCATCAGTTAAAATGCATTGGTTGATTTGTTTAATCATATGCTTCTGTATTTAGTTGTAAGATTGTTTCTTTATTAATTTGCACTATAAATAATGTTTTTCTGCATGATGCTTTCTCGAGCAGTCAAATTTTTGCTTATATTACAAAACATAGATAAAATATACAAAGACCACTAGATAATTAACTATTATATTATTTATTAGTGAAATATGTAATGCAAATGTAAACAGAAGAGAATAATTAATAAACCAAGTAATTGTAACGGACAAAAAAAAAAAAAAGTGATGTTAATTTTTGATAATTCGGAGTGCCAAGATTCGAGATAACCGAGAAGATGGTTTCACTGTTAGTGACGATATAATACCTTAGTCATTCATTCATTCACTATTCTACCCACAGAAATTCATTACCTTAATCTATTAATAGGAAATTACCTTTGTTGAAGTATGAAGTTTGAAGCATAGAAGACAATAAATGACGAACAATATGAAGGTTGTAGTAATAGTAATGATTATTTGAGAATACATGCTGGATTCTGTTTTCTATAAGAAATTACGATTCTATCACTCATCGACAGCTTCGTGTGATTGATTCCCTTCTCGTTAATGACTACATTTAACAACTCATTGAATCGTCTCCATTTATTCTTTCTTCTTCTCTTATTAATTGAATTCCTTGATTTGTACCGGGAAATGAGTCTATGATAACTCGAGACTGCTAAAATAACAGCAATCATTGCATTATTAGAATGAAAGCCAAGGATTAGAAAATCATGATTTTTGGTCGTGAGAATTACGAACAACAAACAACAGCGATTGCTCAATTAATACTATTAATTTGGTTGATACAATTTTAAATGTTTCGGATGATCACATGCCAAAGATCGATCTTATTTATATTTATTCATCGATGATGGCGGATGAACAGACAAATTATTTAATTTTTCATCATTTCAATACTAAAGATTATGTAAAAAAAAAGAACTTATTTCACTTTAAATGTTATATTAAAGCATTTTTATTGTTTAATAAAATTGAATTTACAGCATGAATATGAATATTAGTAAGAATAGTAGTGATAATGAATGATAACAATAAGTTGATAATATAGCATTATTAATGCCTAATGTCAGTAGCGATGTAAGAAGCCTTAATAATATGAAATATCCTTCTTGTCCTGCAATATATTGCTACAGATACTTTAATTTACACATTAAATGCAAAAAAAAAAAAAAAAGAATTAACTTTTCTGAATTTATAGACAGTAAGCTAAAAAAAATTTATAAATTTTGGAGAAAAATTTCACTAAATCTTTTTATCTTGTTCTTACATTTCTTACTATATAAATTTTTATTTAATCAGTATTGTGTTTTTAATAATATTAATAATTTTTGATATTATCTATGCAATTTTATCAGTTTTTTTTTCATTTTTTTTTAAATTATGAATTAAATTCACTATTAATATCACAGTACGCTGCATCTTCACGTCACTTTCTTTTCACGTTAATGTCACTCTCTCATCATCGCTTGCGTCACCTTGTCTTCTTAATTATCATTACCTATACATTTTTCTTTCACTCTGACAACTATCAAAATATTTTATGTGTGAACTAAAATATTATATCCGAAAATGCTATTAAAAATTAGTTCAAGACTCAGTCCGATCGATTAATTATCATTTCCATTTTTTAACTGAAAATTAATTGAGAGATGGTGCTCTCTATAAAAATAATTTTGAAACAAATAACTGCATAGTGTTTCCTTTTTTCTTTTTTCCCTTTTCTTTACACAGATAAGCATGAGGAAAAAAGGACGACAATGAATTGTATCGCTATTTGATTGACCTGGCTGAAGAAAATAAATTTTCAAAGTTGAATTTTTTAAATAGAAATATTTCTTAAATTTTTAAATAAAAGAAAAAAGTGGTTTTTCAAATAATTTTGAAGAAGCACTTATCTTCAACTTTCAGGATCATAACATTTACATTAAATGTTTTGAACGTAAATGAATTTCAATATCTGTCTTTACATCATTATGTAAATTATTATTATTATTAATAAATTATCATTATTTCATTATGACTATTTACAACCTTTTACATCAAGGCCAATAATATTAAGCCTAAATTTAATTTGAACTTCTACTTAATAGTTCTAATCTTGATGATTCAAGTTTAAGCTTCTGTTTCTAGTTAATATTTTGAACGAGATCTTAATTGCGAGATTTCGTTGAATTTGATGCATTTTTGGCACTTTTGTGCCTCTATGACATAGGAATTGCTCAGAATTTAGAAATTCCCACTAAAACAATAACAATATATTTAACAATAGCCTAAAATTCGTGCAAATATCAAATACTTAAAGATGAGGCTACCACTGTACTCTGAGCATAATTATTTTTTGTTGATTTGCTGTGGAAAAAATTAGCAGAAATCAGTTGGACTAAAATAAAGTTAAGTAAATTAAATTAATTTTAATAAATTCTTTCAAAAAAAAAAAAATTGACGATCAATAAAAAAAATTTAACAAATAAAGCTTTCTATTTCGACTTTAAAATATTTGTATTCATTTTCCAATGCACTAAAGTTTTCCTTGTTAATCAACATAAAATATATGTATATGTAGATGAGAATCATTTCACAAAAATCGTCTACACTAATCAGAACTAGTCAAAGTATGAGAAAAGAATCATCGCTTTTAATTCGAAGCTTCTGGGAAGATTGTAAATGGAAGCAGAAAGGATCTTTTGGTGCATGTTAATCGTATAAGTTTCTTTGAGTAAATAATTTTATAGAAAGTTTGAACACCTGATAATGTCGAATGTTAAAATACTTAATAAAAGCTTTGATATCGTATCAATCATTTGAAAATCAGGAGAAATTTCAAAAAAATAAAGCGTTAGTGAAGAGAATAACACTGAAATACATAAGTCAAACACCACATACAGAAAAGATCCATGGAGCAAAAAATGTCATTTCTCCATAAAAAAAAATAAGTTGAAAATGCTTTTTTCTAAAAATTCTCTAGAAAAAAAAAAGTGAAAAAGGCGAAGAAAGAAATTTCTCATTCTGTCCCCGAAAAAGAAGCTCATAAAATGTGCTAAAGTAATCTACTCTTTTTCTCGAGAACAAGTGCAGTGCTCTTGGGAACAAGAAGAAAAGGAAAAGTTTGATGGTGAATTAACCGAACTGACAAAATTGTTGCACATATGTAATTTTTTTCCTCTCTCTTCAAAAGTATTTAGGAAAAAAAATTAAAAGAAGTAAAATGAAATGACGAAATATTTGTATGTAAACAATATTTAGCAAATAAATTTCTAAAGCAGTAACATTAAATTTGAAATTTATATTTATATACTGTAGCAAAAGCCAATATAGAATTGAATCAATTAGTACAAAAACTATTTTATACATGTCCTAAAAAGTGTATAACCAGTAAAAAAAAAACAATAATCTTTTCAAACTTTTAATTCTGTTAAGCCTTATGCATACATTTGCACTAGGCTCTATCGAATATGAACACATTTTGTTGTTGGATCTATTTGCTAAATCTAGTTTCCTCATTTAACTCCTGATATATCTATGTTTCCATACATCTCGATCGAATTTTGTTCATATATATATATACATATATATATATCAAATGGATTTTGAATAAGAGAAACAAACTTGCTCTGCTTGATATTGATGCACAATTATTTCATCAGGCTTGGATAATGGTAATAATGGCTTTTGAGGGGACTACTAGGCCCATCGATTACTTTGTTGTTGAGCCTTAATGGATGGGGCATTCGTTGAATATTTCATAAAAATGGACATAGTATGCTTATAAGTGTTTGACGAAAACTGCTAAAAATGAGTAAAAGTGGTGATAAAATGATAATAAAAAATCAGCCAAAGAAATTATTAACATTTTATAGGACTTGTATAATCAAAACTTTCAAAGTTCTTATTATATTTTAATCAGTAGAAAGATAAAAGCTGAATTAAAGAATAAGAAAAAAAAAACAAGTATTAGAAAAAAAAAACAAGTATTAGAAAAAAAAAACAAGTATTATTAGACCAGGAAAAATAATAACCAAGAAAAAAAATAATTCAAGATATTGTTGTTTTGCATATATTAAACTTTATTAAATATCATATAATATTAATTATGTGTATGTATTTCTCTCTTTCGCAAAATTATTCACTTTAAATTCGATTTCATATATTTATTACTTTGGAAACTGAAGATTAAAAATTATTGAGAATCATTACTTTCATTTCTTTATTTTAATCTTTTTCAAATAAAATTTCAAGCATAGCAACAAATTGAGAAGGAAAGCGCAAGCCGTTTCTGAAATATTTGATAAATTACTTAAAATTAAAATTGTAGCATGCCCTAAAAATTTTCAATAAATCTTTTCTCATATGTTTAATTCGATTGAAAATGATATCATTCAGAAAGGTAAGCTCGCCTCATTGCACATTTCAGAAGTATATTCGCTAATAGCTGGATCTTTATCGATGCGATGAACAGCATAATCGTTATTTTAAGTAAATAAAAACTTGCATAAATCAAATAAATATACATCCAAATAAACTATTAAGAGGCCAGAAAAATATAGCAGTGGTAACATGCTTCCAGAATAGTTTTATTATTTGATTTCTGATAATTAGTTTACTGATAATTGGAAATATTTTTTTTAATTATAATATGGTCATAATATTTATTATTATTATTATTATTATTATTATTATTATTATTATTATTATTATTATTTATTATTATTACTATTATTATTATTATTATTATATTATTAATTATTATTATTATTATTATTGTTACTATTATTATTGATTTTTAAAAATGTTTAAAAACATTCATTTTCAAATTTATCGAAATTTTTAGTAAAAGTTAAATATCAAATTAGAAATTAAATATAAAAGACTTTTGAACTTTTGATATATATAATTACTAATAATTAAGATTAAATAGTAAATAAGAGCACTTAGAAATACGTGCGCAGTGAATGTGATAATTTACCCTTTCAATAATTTCTTTCAAGTTTCAAGATGAGGAATTTGGACAGCTTCAAATGGTTTTTAAAATAATTTAACTTGATGTGGTGAATAATGGATTCATCCTGAAAAAATCTTCTTGTTTTTTATTCAAGTCAAAAGTTGTGCCTTCTTCTAATAAAAATATCTATTTATTTTTTCAGCGCTACAAAATGATAAAAATAATTACTATTATGAATGGATTTGTTTTTTTTCCAATGCTCCATCTTCCTGTTTATTTCACTATCACACTGCCTGAACTTCTGTTTAAAGTTTAAGCGTGAGTATTAGAGTAATCTATCACTTTGTTCTCTATTTTTGTTCTTGTTTTTCTAATCATTTCAATCTTTCCAAATGCTTCCTTTATAGCAATTCTTAGCAATAAGAATCTTAATTATGATGAAAATGAAAACTTTGATATCATTTTTCCATTATTAATATAATCGTTTCAGTGATCAACGTTATCTGGTTCATTTTGTATTCCATGAATAATTCATTTGCATTATGGGAATATCGTAATTACCTTAATTTCCCATCCATTCTATAGTATGAGAAAACAATTTAATCATTTTGAATATAATTTTGTATTAGTCTCATTCGTTTTTACTTCAACAAACATTTTCAATTCATATCCTTTTTGGTTTCACTAAACATGCTAACGTATATCACTATGATAATGCCTACCGTATTTTGTGACGTGCAGTAATGTATATTGAATAGGAAACAGTAACTATAGTAGCACTTCAGAAATGTGAGATTTTTGCTTGATATTTCGCTGCATTAGACGATAAAATTTGAATTTCATTGAAGAGCGGTGACAAGGATTTGAAATTGGAGTTCTTTTTTGATGAGTGCTTTGTTCTCCTTTACGTGAGCTTTAATCATGTCCGAGACAATTCATAGTGGGCAGAACTTGATGTTTGTTATAGCTTGCTTTGGGTATGGGGAAGGGGAGGTTAATTCTGATTAATTTAACAAGGTAAAATTGGACAAAAACAAGATGGCATTGGACCCAAAAAATGGACTAAGCATTGTTCCTTATGTATATATGATCAGGAAAAAAGTTTATATTAGTTCGAATTTTTTTCGGATTCACTTCCACAAGTCAATCATACAACCTTTTTGCTGTTAAATATTGTGTACTTATTAAGTTTTGCTTCATTTAATAAATTAAATTAAGCAAAATTAAACTTTTTTTTTGCTTAAAAGCAAGGATAGGATAAATTTTGTTAATTTCTGTCAATGTCAAATCGACACAATATTTTGCAAGTTAGGTCTTTTTTTAGTAGGTCTCTCTGCTTTTGTTACCCAATATGTTCATTTTGTACCTTTTCTCGGTTTCTGTCAGAATGTTTTGTCACATATTTCTGCCTTGAACAATTATGCTTACACCGTCGGTATGTAAGATAATAATTATAGTAATTAAAAATGGGATTGTAATTAATGCAAAAACCTCAGCTAATTATTTTTCGAGCGATCTTATTTTTAATAATAGGTGCTATTTCTCAGCCTTTTAGGACCGATCAAAAAGTGCAGTTCTTGTGGATTTATTAAAATTTCAAGAAATGACAAAAGAGAGCTTGTCACGTAGACGGTAAGTTATTGATTAATGCTAATTGCAGAATTTCCGAGATAAGTTTATTGTTCCTCAAAATTCAGTTCGGATTTGCAGGGTTTCAGTTAATTTCTCGACTGCTGAAGCAGTTTCTTCTATTCGTGACACCATCGATCGGTTGAATCTTCTCTGGGACCGAGTAAGCATGGAGGAATGTATGCGGTGTAGACGTATTGAGAAGTTCTTCCAGTACATCTCCGATCTTCTAAATCAGATGGTTCGGTTTTTTTTTTTAGTTCTTCAACATTTTCCTTTTCCTTTTCATTGTTCAATGAAGGTAAGTGGAGAGTATTGCTTGGCTTTAAGTATTGGAGTTGTTTGTGAATGAAAATCGATATTGGATTTTCCCCGGAGTTCTTTTGATTCCGCATTTTTGACTTCATTTTATTATTTCACACACATTTAATCCTTCATGATTAAGCTCGTTTTAAGATTATCAGTGGATTTTTACAAGAGTAGTAGAAATTTGAGGTGGATATATATATTTCTTTTTCTGCAACTATTTTCTGAAATATTCAGGTGATTGATGAAGAAGAAATGGTTGAAGGAATACAGGGTGGTATTGAGGAAATGAATAAACAGTCAGAAGATCTGTGTAAAGAACTTCATTTACCGTTAATTAGCAGGACTCATCTCAAACCAGGATCGCTTGCACTGGTGAGTTAATCTTATTTTTAAACTAAAGTTCTTCTTGAAATATGCTTAAAAATTTTCTTGGCTTTCATTCGAGCAATTCAAATTTAAGTCGCTTATTAAATTTGGCGATCAGGCATACTTGGTTTTGTAAATTGGAACTTTTCACTTGAGTTAGTTGTCATATTTTTAGTATCGAACACTACACCAAGACGTAGGGCGACTGCAAAGCTTGAAAATTGATAGGTTGCAAGGACAAAAGAAATTAGTTGAGGAGCTTGCTCAGCTTGCGGTACAAACTGGCGAAGAAATTGAAGATCTTCCGTCAAGCACAGCTGTACGTGAACTTAAAATTTTTCAACTTCTTACAATACATCAAAATTTTGATGTTATTTAAATAGGATTGCTTTTATTTCCGTTGTATTTGTTAAAGTTAGCTTTGTTCTGGTCGGGTTAATCCTTATTTTGATATATTTAAGGGGGTAATTATATCATTACAGAAATTTGTATTTCAGATTTGTAGTGATGCGACGATTGCTCGTCTCCAGGATCGTGTTTCCAACTTGAACGAACTGCTTGCTGAACGCATGGGAAAATGTAAGCAGTGGCAAGTGGACATGAAACGGTGGTATAAACAGATGGGCACAACGCCTTCCAAAGAATTAGGCAAAACATTCACTGCTCTTGATTTGGATAACGAAGACCTGGTGTGGGACAAACATTTCATGGATGAATTTGAAAGTGCTTTTGATGAGGTATTTTTCCTTCGGATATTATTAATGGATATTTAAGGCTTTAACTTGTCGAAGCCATGCTTTTGAATCCTTATCGTCCTTTTCTTTTTTCGGTAAGACAGCAAATATGCCCATTCAATTTAGGTCAAGTCGGAATATAATGAATGGATTGAACAAGCTTGTTTCGATTATACAGAGACACTGTTAAGACTTAGTGAATTGTGGGACTTATGTCACGTTCCAGATGCAGAGCGAAATATTGCCCGAGAATTTAATCCGAGTAAGTAGCCACAAAACAAGAAAGTATGTTTGTAATGAAGTGGAAGAACTAGCTGTTGTTTCGGAATAAAATAGGATTTAATGAAATTTTTAGATGAAATAAATTTCGATAAAAAAGTTTTGCAATTAAATGAATTTTAAAACCGTGTCATTAATAAAAAAAAAATGCATTACCTACAGCGATTCATACCGTGCATGATATCCAACAGGCAAAGGAGCAGGTAAAGTCGTTGGAAAAATTCCTTGCTGATCGAGCGGAAGTGTATAAGAAAATGAAAGAATGGAAAGATCTCTGGCAAGAAAAAGTTGAATTTGAGCGCCGCGCAAATGATAAATCACGTTATCACAACCGTGGTTGTGAGCTGCAAACAGCCTTGAAAGTAGGATTTAGATGTTATTAGTTAAATTTAGTTCCTAATAACTTCACACGAGATCTGTTGCCAAATCTTTTTTCAGCTTTCCCGTTTTGCTGAGTTAATACTTGAAATCTGTGCTGTCTTTTTGGTGCTTCAGCTTGCTGCAGTTGCATATCCAAATCGAGAAGTTTTTTCCAAAAAGTCATTGTTCAATGTTTTAGAATTATCAATTTTCATATTCTTCGAATTCAGCGCCAGAAATTCATTGCAAATCGACTTCCTATTATACAGAACGAGTTGGAAGGGGAGGTGGTGAAATATGAATCAACTCATGATAATCAGATCCTCATGGATGGCTTATCACCATGTGAACATATTGAATTTATAATGGAAGAATATCGAATAAATAAGGAATTGGAACGTAAACGAAAGGTTTTTTGCCGTTTATTTAGCCTTATTTTTGTTCTTTCTTATTTATATATATTTTCTTGTTTATATTAAGAAAAATGTTCTTTTAAATACCAGAATTTCCTCGATTCATGCTTTCTTAAAACCCACCGGCCGCTTTTTCTCTATCGCGGTCTTTCCCAAAAAAAAAAAGTCATTTCATCTTGCAGAAGCAAGTGGATATGTTCACAGGTAGTGTATCGAATATATCAAATACAATAACGCCGAAGAAGCGTGGTGCTCCGTCAAACTTCGCTACTCCTTCTTCTTCGGCTAAAGTAGCGAAAGTTAAACCACTTACACGACTTGATCAGACAACATCAAAGGTTTGTTTCATGAATAACAAAAAATTCACATATTTCCCTCGTTCTCATGTTTTCCATCGTTTTTAAAAAATTCGACGTTATGTTGTAATTTTCCACTTCATTTGCCATAAAAAGGTGATTTCGAAATATAATTACGGATTTTTTCACTTGGCTTTCCTATGTTTAGGTACCTGACATGGTATTATCACATATGAAATCCGTCTCAGCAAGTACAGCAAGTCTTCACTCGGTAATTACTCCCGTACGACCACCAACGGTAATTCGTTCTTCAGTTTTTCATAGCATATGACATTCTAAACATTCTGTCCAGACGATTTAAGCTTATTACTAAAATATAGAGAATTCGAAGGGTAAGCTTATTACCCTATATTCCACTACATATTCCTAAGGGCACATATTTTGTCTATAGGATCTTACTTGCAATGAATTTTCAGACCGGTCCGAAAACTTCATCCCCTCTAAGATCTGTCGATAAAGGATCGAGGAAGCCGTTGAAAGGATTTAACCTTCCGCCGATATATAAAACACCGAAGATATAGAAATCACTATTCGAGATGGCATAGCTAATGAATTTTTATATTTTTATCTTTTGATTTGGGTCATGGAAATCCCAGTACTGATCTTTCAAACTTCGTGTGTCGTAGTAAAAAAAGCACATCTCAGGTCTAATGTGAAACAATTCTTTTAATATCTAGCCTTGGTTTTTGTATTCCGGTCGTAGCATTTGTACTTTCGACAACCTTCTTGCATCGGACCATTCGGGCTTTTAACAATTATGCTTTTGCTTTTTTTTAAAAATTGCATCTAATGACTAGTCAAGATATCTAAAAAAAAAAAAAACCTCTGAGCTGAACACAACAGTTTGACATTCCCCAGGACTTGAACTTCAAAATTCCCTTTGAGTGGCTTTAAACTTCACTCAAACACTCATGAATTTGAGACTTTCCCTTCATTTTATTGCGAATCATATTTGACCCTAACACATCTTGAATACTCACTGAGTTCGTTGCTTGATTAATTCTTCTCGCTAAAGACCATTTCTGTTCGTTAATAATTTGTACATTGTGTTTTAGATATTTTATATTGCTCGAAACATTGTAGTTACTTCGGTGTTCCTCACGAATTTTTGTTGTTGATTTCCCGCCACAGTAACTAATACTTCTACACTCATGTTGAAAAAAGATTTCTTTTTAAACAACAAAACTTCTAACACTTCGCACAAGCTCCAATTTGTCTTATGCAATTCCTGTGAATGTTTTAGTCCTATTTTCCATTCAAATAACAACGTAATCTCAATACTACAGTGAAAATCTAATATATGCATCTTCATGACGATTTCGTTAAGTATATTGGGTTGTCCACCAGCAATTTGTACTTTCACAGCTGTCGCACTCCGGGATAGATAAAAATGATTTGTAATGAAAGTGGTGCGCATATGCGTCGCGTTCAGTTCTATGCAATGAAATTTCACGCAACATAGCAATGGCATTACACGACCCTACAGTGGACCACAATGAACCATCGCGTGCCGCGAACTACCCAGTGTTATGAAAAGTGGGACTCAGTACCTCTAACAAACCCCACCCACCAAACCTATACCACCCGACAGCCCAAAGCTCATCCAACAGCAAGCCTGCCATGTACAACCAAACAACTAAACAACACACCCGCAACCGACCCTGATCAGAAAAGAAAAAAAGGCACGACAAACATTGTCCACACATACGCTGTTAAACGGGGGTCAGTCTGTTCCACGCGCTGTACGGAGCACGTCATGCTAATAAAGCAAAAGCCCGACTCGTCACTCCCCCATTTCATGAACTACGAAGGATCGTTTTGCTTTACTACATTTCTATCAGTTTATTGAAATACAATCATTGCAGACAACTGTGAGTGAGATATTGCAGAAAGCAAGACACACATACAAATACACACTTTCTTTACCTCAACACAACACAAACATGGTTAAAAAAATTATGAATGAAACAGTACGTAACTTTTTTCACGACGTGACTAAGAGATTACTTGTTGTTGATGATGTTCTGG
>RCAB01000329.1:0-71709 GCA_003640385.1 Setaria digitata
TAATAATAATAATAATAATAATAATAATAATGATAATAATGATAATAATAATAGTAATAATTATAAAAATAATAATAATATGATAATAATAAATAAGGATTAATATTTATTAAGAAAAAAAATAGCAAGAATATTAATGAAAGTGGTAACAATAATTATCAGCTTTCCGTGATTGTTCCACCTGATGGTCATTGTCATTATAAACTACGCTTTAGCCGTAATAACAGTTCAAAAACAATGATATAATGAAAATTATTTTCAGGCTGTTATGCCATCAAGAACATTGTTCTGCCGAAAATGTGAAGGTCATGGACGACAGGTTGTCTTAAAAGGTCATGCTGGACAATGCCCATATAACAACTGTCACTGTAAAACTGTAATTATTATTTTCTATTTGCAAAATCTTCTCAGCTCATTTTGAAATCTATGGAAATTTAAATTCTCTTCAAACTTGCTGTTCTTTATGGCTCGTTTATATCGACATGTGTGCATATCTTTTATTATCTATATTTAAAATGCTTATTTCAATTGGAATATCATTAAATGGTCCAAATATTAAAAAGTTGTTAATTTTTACCAAATATATGTTGTAAGTTGTGAGAAATGTCCATACTCTTTTATCATTTCCTTTTTCCATATTTTTTTTCAATCATGAGAAAAACAAGAGAGGAACTAATTAAGAGAATCATTCATCCGTGGTCGGATATAAAAACCTTCATAGTGAGTTGATGAATGAAAATTACTTAATGATTGAAATTAACCGTTTAAATTTCAATTTAGTGCTCAAATGTGATGTCCATGCGTGCAAGCGCAATTATACGACGATATAGATCTCGAGTCAGTGATTGTAGCTTGGTACTGAAGCCAGTACACTTCCGTAACGGCAATACTAGGCTACGTGTTTTTCCGAGATTTATTGATGGTAAAAATAGCTAATTCATAGATTTCTAAAGTTATTTGGATTGTATCATTTGATGCAAAATATTTGGAATTAAAATATACATTTTATAAGATAAACCCGATTTTCAATGTTGTTTAATTGTTGATGTTGAAATATTACAAGGAACGATGAATAAGAAATTTGTGAGGGAGGGGGGGGGGGGGGGGGGGGGGGGGNATGGATTTAAATTTCATTTCAAATCAAAATTTTCAAAAATTTTAAATGTTTAGACAACGAATGCGTTTCCATCCCAACAAATTGTGGTACTGGTGATTTGGGAAGTAACAGCCCGTCATATGTATGCAAGCTTAATTCAGCCATTTATCCGTCACCAAATGATTCGGTCCGTCTTTGTGCCGAGGCACGGAATTTTCTATTAATTCCTTTCAGCTCATTAATAATTTACCCTTGAAAGTGACATTTTTAATACAAAGATGATGAAAAAAAAAAGCTCAATTGCATAGATGACATTTTTTTTTTTCGAATAATCGAAAGAAATTCAATTAATTCATCATTGTTTTATAAAATTTGCAATTCTAGTTACGTAAGACAACTTATAGGAACTGGAAAAGTGGCAACAGTCAGCTAGAAAAGATACTCAATGCAATACTGACAGAACAAAATTAAATAACGAAATATCACGGATAATTCAGGAAAAGGAAGATGAAACTTCGCGAAGTACAATTTCAGAAGCATGTAGCACAACTCTTCCAATCACTCAACAGCACGACGAGATTTCTTTCTCGAGAGATAATTTTGCTAATCACCGAATTCCTGGCAGGCATTCAATCAGCAAGGAACAACTGTATAATAGCGAACTATTTGATAACAACTGTCAGATTGGGGGAGTGAATTCGGATTTGCTTCTAAATCAATTCGAAAATTGCTATACTCCAGAATTCGTCACAATGTTTCTGAATCAATGTGCTAATACTTATCCCATGGCACAGCTTATAAATCAGTACACTTTATGGCCTAACTATATCCACTGCAATAATCAATATTCCAAAATATATGCGTCAAATAATTTTGATCAACTTTTTGGCCAATATATTGCATCCTATCCTCGATTTCCAATCGAATATCATTGGGATACTGAACGAGCACCATGTTGTATATCACAACAGAGTAGGATTCATAGTGAGATAACTGATGAACAAGTATCAAAATTACTTAACGGTTGCAAACAAGTATCTGATCATCCCAAAATTAACGATGAAAAACTTAGAAGTGATGGTGCTGATGATGATCATTGTGCAACTGCGGACTTCAATTTCGATAGTATCTATTCCGGTCGTATGTTTCTTCTTGATTAGTTTTTTTCTCAATAAAGGAATTCAACCACTAAATTTTGATATCATCTGAAACTCTCTCAATTTTACTCATTAAGGCGAAAATAAATTTAGAACTGAAAACAACGGAAGAATCGATATCGTCATTACCATCAATCGAAAACGAACAATTACTTGCCGAAATAAAGCCAAGAACTTTGCAGTTGACAGCGGAAGGTATGCTCCGATTAAGAAGCACTCGTTATCGACAATTTCTTGCCGATGTTTGTTCACTTGAAGCTCGTCTGTTCAGTGATACTAGTAAAACATGAATTTCATCTAAAAAAAAAAACACTTTCTGTTTGTTGTAAACATATTGTTTACAAAGAAATGTTGTTTGCAGCTTTTTTTTCCGGAAAACCCAACAAACACTCTCCTGTTGAGTAATTCTGAAAAAAAAATTAGTCCTTATCCTGAAAATACAATCTGTTTTAAAGTTTTATTCAAATTAAATAATACAACACTGGACTCATTAAATGAGTTATACCTAACGAGAACCTTACCTTGTTAATCCAAGTAGTTTTATGGATGATGGCTTTATTGTCATCCACCGCTTTTTCCTGACAAAGAGTAAAGTTAAAATTTAAGGACGTAACATCTTTATCATATCTGCTGTAGTGAACTAGATATAACAAAGCTGATAATGAAATACTTTGCCATTTTTTACTTTCTCGAAAGATAGTATGCCTGTAAATAGCAACAATTTTCATTGATGAGATTTTGCCATTTTTTAAAAATAAACAATAATGATGACTTCAAAGTTATTCAAAAAAATTATGCAACTATCAGTGTGTATTTTAAAATTTCTTCATAGGATTTTTGCTTCAAAAAAATGAATAAATTAGTCAAAGAAAATAAAAGCAAAAAGTGCATTCAAAAAACTATTAAACCAGAAAAAAGCTTTCTTTTTCATTCATATTATTCTTTACCAATAATTTAAATAAGTTAAAACAATAAAAGCAATAAAACGTCAGAAGAATACAATCAAAAAAATCAATATCATTTATTATTATTATTATTTATTGTTTCTTATTCACGAGTAGAGTATCACTGTGATGTTAATGGTTAACTGAATATATTTTATTTCGGTCATAATTAATTCTAATTTATAAAGGAATTTATTTAATGTATTTTCTTTGCAGAACAAAAATAACTAAACATATATGCTGTGACACATTTAATCAAAATTTACGCTCACACTTCGCCCTGTTCGATTTAATTGAGCGTATTTAACTATGAATTTATATTTAATGCGCTTGTAATTAAATGCGTATTCAATAATCCACTCCGATTTGCTTCTTTTCTTTTCCTTTTTATTCCTCAAAATATATCGCTATTTTTATAAAAAAGAATTACACTGACATAACAGCTATGTCTCATTAATGTGACCGTTAAATTGCCATTAGGCAGGTAATTGATTAAGGCCTATTATTAAAATAAAGTGGAAAATCATTCATATTAGTTGTCTCTTTTTTTTTTTTTTGATACTTATTGCTGTTGAGTGATTGAAGACTGTTATTCTTAATTTTAGGAGCAATTTGGACGAAATTTCGATTTTGAATAATTAAAGAAAGTAAAATTTTTTCCCGATTTTTGTGCTATTCTCAATGGCATAAAATAAATTGAAAGTTGAATGCATTCAAAAAAAAAAAAAAAAAAAGCAGAAAAAGTGTCAGGCACTTTTCGTCTTGCTGTTTACTGTTAAAAAGTTAATTATGTAGTTCAATTTAAATTTTGCAAATTTTTAACATAATTTAATTTCACTGAATATATATATATATATATATATATCATGCAGAAGTGAATAACAGAAAAAAATACAATTTTATCAATTCAAATTTAGAAATAGTATGTATATTTGCATTATATTATAACTTCAGATTTGAATAAGATTGAGAACAAAAGAGCAAAATGTATTATAGAAGTTAAGAGGTAACAAAAATTTTAATTTATATTTTTAAAAGGTTAAGACAATCAATGAAATGAATAATAATAATAAAAAAAGGAATTTTATCAGTTATTTCACTTTCTTAAGACAACAGAATGAATAAATGAAAGTGACAACTCTTGCAGTAAATGTTTGAATGGCAAAGAATCAAGCAATTAGTTGCCAGGATTAATTATAAAAAAATTGATGTTCAGTCTCCGATAAATATTTGAATACGATAAGTTAAATCGAAAAATTTATTAACAAAAAGATAGAACAAAGAATTTTCCTTATTTAATGGCAAATTTATAGAAAATTAGTTTAATTTTTGATTTGTTTTGTACCGCTAACAAATTTCTTCAAGTTTTTGCTAAACTCCATCCTACACATATTATGTTTCACTTTAGCTAGTAAAAGTGACAAAAGTTGCTTCATTTTAGGCAATTATGAATTGAGCTAACAGTTAAGCCCAGAAAAACTACTTGAAATGAATTTGGCTAATTATCGATTCCAAGAACTATAATTTCTGCAAAACTAATCTTTTATAATGCTAACTAAAATTTCTGGTGCAGCTACTAGGCAAATGAACTTGCCAATTTAGTTTTGATGACACTTAATGATTATAGATTTCTGCTAAAAAGTTTTGCTGATTCGTACATTTATTTAAGACTTTTAAAAATTTCAGATCTTAAGAATATTAATGAACTGAATCGTTGCAATTTTCTTATCATGTAACAATGAATCAATCATCTAATATCATTTTAACAGAGAGAGAGAATGATACAGAATTTGCATATAGCTATTTCTATTAATTAATTAGGTGAATTATTGGATGTTTCGAAAATGAAAATTCGTTTCATATTATGCAGTCGGTTGATTCGCAATATTATATATATCTGCAGAATTTCCTTCCAAATCTGAATTGCATAATTTAGAAAATGCTTCCACTTTTGAAACCAAATTCTACTCCTTTTTTATTAAATTGATTAGAAATCAAATGATCTAATTGGATATGATGCAACTGTCTAGTCTTTTCGAGGTCTTTTTCATCATGCGAGTTACCAATTACTCACTAACGAATAATTCCCCTGGGAGCAGAGTACTTATCACTTTTGTACTGATAAATCTAGCCACTTCAAGTTGGGAAATGATTTGGTGATTTGATAATTTTTCATAACTGATCAAGTGGTCTAACAATTGATATCTGTTTCTTTTTTTTCATGAATTAATTTTCTCGAAACGTCGCTATCTGATTATTTGAGTATCTTCGAAATATCGATCTTTTCATTCTTGTCATTCTGTATGGCACTTGGCAAACTGCCTTTGAGAACTCTTGAATCTATCTTAACCTCAGTCTTATTCTCTTATTCTCAAATTAAGCCATTTCTGATTAGTCGACTGATAACTTAAAGTATGACCGCAAAATTGTTGGGAATAAATACTACGAAGAATGTGATGATTGAAGTGAGTTTGCTTGCTTCTCAATTGCATTATTAAAACTTTCATCTCCTTGCTTTGACTTTCTTTTGAAATATCACATGTTCATTACCTTTGCCAAATTTAACGATCATTTAAATGAACAAGAAAGGTGCTCATTTATTCTAAAACTGAATATTATAAAGTGCAATTTATTCTCCTCATAATACCGAACCGATTATAATAGATTCAGTTTTCCTGTTCGGTGAGGTGTACTTTTGGTCATGGATATACGTCGGAAATAGTCATAGGTGAACTTTTTTTAAATCCATTCAAGATACTAACTGACTTTCAACAAAAGTATTCCTCCATCTGTGTACTTCATGAAGTGTCTTTTCATCATCAGCGAATCAGCTGTCACTTTTCAATTAGTTGTTATAATTTCAAAACTGTTTCCCAATTAATTTATGACATGTTAATGGTTGAAACGATCATTCTCAGCATTATTTCTATTTTATCATGATGTGATTAAAACGATAAATTTTGACAAAATTTGTATGTTTGAGGAAAAAGTTTATTTTTATCATTGAGATTTCAAAACTCATCCCGCCTTATTTCAAATGATTTAAATATGCTTAAAAAATGACAAGTTGTCGGAACAAAAAGCTTCATCTAAATTTCAATTTTAATCGTAGAAACTACTTCAGAAACATCCCTTATTAAATCCCACCAAAACACATTGTTGAATTGTAGTGCAAAAGTTGAGTAGCATGGAACAATTAGACGTTTTTTCAAGGAGATTCAAATACATGAAAAAAATCAATTCCGTATCTTAAAAATTGAGTAATGCAAAATCAGGCCGAAAGCGACTTTCTCAATGTCAACCTAACACTCATCAAATTCTCGATTCTCAACCTAACACTCATCAAATTCTCGATTCTCAACCTAACACTCATCAAATTCTCGATTCTCAACCTAACACTCATCAAATTCTCGATTCTCAACCTAACACTCATCAAATTCTCGATTCTCAACCTAACACTCATCAAATTCTCGATTCTCAACCTAACACTCATCAAATTCTCGATTCTCAACCTAACACTCATCAAATTCTCGATTCTCAACCTAACACTCATCAAATTCTCGATTCTCAACCTAACACTCATCAAATTCTCGATTCTCAACCTAACACTCATCAAATTCTCGATTCTCAACCTAACACTCATCAAATTCTCGATTCTCAACCTAACACTCATCAAATTCTCGATTCTCAACCTAACACTCATCAAATTCTCGATTCTCAACCTAACACTCATCAAATTCTCGATTCTCAACCTAACACTCATCAAATTCTCGATTCTCAACCTAACACTCATCAAATTCTCGATTCTCAACCTAACACTCATCAAATTCTCGATTCTCAACCTAACACTCATCAAATTCTCGATTTTCAACCTAACACTAATCAAATTCCACACATATTCGACAAACTATGTTATTGTTCATTTTTAATTTATAGAAAGGTCGTGTACAAAATGATGCTTGAAGAGCAAATGTACTACATAATGATAAATTAGTTATAAATTTATCTAAACGTTTTCAAAATATTGATATGCAAAAGGGAAAATACTTTGTAATAAATAATTATCCTTATCTGATGGTAATTGGAAGAGAAGAAAATGATAATGACCCAAAGTTGCAAAAATTTCATTGTCTAACAGAAATGTACACTGATTTCATTGTCGATGGTACAACAAGTTTGAAGCGAAGATAGACTTATATTAATTTTAACAAAAGACTTTGAATTCAACGATCGATTTAAATATTCTTCTTACACTCATTAAAGAAATAAAGTAAAATTAATTGGTGAAGTATTTAATTAACAATGAATAGATTTCCTATGTATAATAAAGTAAAGTATTTGTTGTGTAACTACATAGTCGCACAATATTAATCAAACCAAAAGTATACTAATTAATTATGCATTGAAAATGAAATCAACAAATGTAATTCACGAAATCCAATTCATAGGTGCTTTAAAAAATAGAATACAGCAAAATTATTGAATTAAAATAAATAATTGAAAAGTTTCAGTACAGAAAACTTATGCGTATATTAATTAATAGAGAGACAAGTAGTTTATCTCGAAATTCGTTTATATTTTTGTATGACTTAATAATTCATTTATTTTATTTTAAATGAATGAAAGCAACGGTTGAAAATTAGCTTTAATAACTTGATTTCCATGACGTTATAACAAATTAATAGATAGCTTACTATTTATAATCACATTTCGCTTTTTAATTATTTTGTTTTGAATCATTTCAGAGCTATAGAACTATTTTTCAGCAAGGATCAATCGATTTTATGCATTCTTTTCTTTTCTCTAAAAAGGGAAAAGAACTGCCTTTTTATTTTGATATTTATAAAAGTGACCATTGTGATTTTACAGGATTTTTGTTAATTTTATCAAAAAATTTTTCTGATATTAAATTTTTAAAGAAGTTATCTAAGTAATGGTTGTTTTGATGCTGTTGTTCGAATGAAAAAATTTTAGGTTCAATTCTTGCTTTCTCTTTTTCTTTTTTAAATAATAATTTGTTCGCCAAATTAGTAATATTTTAAATATTAACCAGAGTTCCCCCCTAAAAAAAAAAAAAAAAAAGAAAAAAAAAATAGTCGTACCGATGTACAAATTTCAAATTGTTACTTAATTTAAACGAACATTTCTTTCCGTTTCATTTTTCATTTTAAAGTTCTTTCATCCCTTGCACACAATAATTATTATTTCATCCACTACAAAATGTTTCACTTCCTGATAATTTTTCAGCGTCCGTTGAAAATTGCTAGCATGGTTTTTTACTTTTTTACTGCTTGAAAGAAAAAGCGAAAAAAAAAAAAAAAAAGGAAAGAAAATTTCATTTCATGCGTATTATCACAAATTTCAATTTCTAATATTAAAAAAAAAAAAGAGAAATAATGCTGCCAATGAGTTTTGCGGCTTAATTATAATCCTTTACCAAATATATAAACAATTAGCATACATACACACCATATCATATATATATATATATAAACTTATATATATATATATATAAACTTATATATATATATATAAACTTATATATAAAACTCAACGCTAATAACCCGTGCTTAGTTATAAACAGTTGATCCTCTGTGGACAATTTTTTTCTAATTTTTTTAATTTGAAAAATATAATAACCTTTTATTGGTTTATTATAGTATATAATCATTCAAAGAAAAAAAAAGTGAGAAAATGATTAAAACTTTAGTGAAATTAAAATGAAACAACTCGTGATCCTCAGAGGAATTTTGAAAAAAATAAATAACTGAATAAATAAATAAATAATAAGGAATTAAAGCAAACATAATTTACAGAAATGATCAAAATTATGCAGTATTTGTTGTAAGAAGTAATTCGCCATCCCTTGACCAATGACATGTCATATAATGTCTTAGTAATAGACGATATTTATCCGAAAATAACATATATATTGCTATGTTACATGATGCATTTACCATTACCTGAAATAACTCGATTAATTTAATATTTTAAAAGGTGAAAAAAGGAATTCATTTTTTTTTAAATTTTCCTTGAAAACGAAAGTTTAAATATGAAGAAAATATATGTGTGCTTAAAAGATGTACATCATGCATATAAAATGAAACATTTCTATAAATAACAAATACAAAAGTTAGTTGAAAAAAGAGGAACGAAGAAATTAAGGAAAAGAAAACGATGTTTGAAATTTTATAGCAAATTAATTTAAAGATTTCCTTATTATTATGGTTTTTTTTTCCTTCAAAATATGCACTTTATGAATGTAAATCACTTCTTTTTTCTTTTTGTAATTGAAATATTTTCTTTTATTCATTTTTTTTTTTTTTTTTTTAACATTAACAAATAAAAGAAAACGAAAAAATTTTTCCAAATGTTTTTTACACAATTCCAGTTTCAAAATCAAAATTACTAGTTGAATTGAATTCCACATGGTTTTTTTAATTTAAAAAAAAAAAAATTTTTTTCATTTTGTTTAAGCAATAGATGATACCTCATCTGGCCTGTTCATAACAAACAATCAATTTAATAATATAATATTTAGCTTAGTCTTATTAAAATTGATAAATATATGTCTATTGCTAGAGTTTTTTTCTTTTTTTTTTCTCTCTCGTTTTTTCTTTTTCACTTTTCTTTTTAATAAAATTTAATAATGGAAATTAAAAAAAAAAAAACTCGCCAAGAAATTGTTGTAAGTGACAAGCGAAACGTAAAGAGCATTATCATAGCCGACATTTTCCAAAATATTAACAACAAATGCTAAAGTATTGCATGATAAGAAAACGAGTACAATTGCGATAAGCATTATGGATATTTGGCGTTCTTTTCGCTCAACTTGCTTCAGCGATTCATCCGGTACCGTACTCTGTCGACGGTGTAGTCGATTTGAGCGTCGAATAGCCAACAGTACCTGAGAATTAACTATTACTTTTATTTCTTTTTCAATCAATAATAATGAAAAAATTTTCATCCTAAATTTAAGGTTTAAATTAATAATAGATTAATGTTCTTCAAAAAAAAAAACAGGAGATTTTCAACTTTCAACTGAATAAGACATTATTTTGTATTTAAAATTGGACATATGTTTAAATTAGTTACTACTTTTTCAAAAAGAAAGAAAAAATATATAAAATATTGATAACAATAATAATTGAAATTTCGTCGTCTTCAAATGAAAATACTGCGATTATATAAAATAAGGCAGCAAATGCCAGTTGTTGATAAGTTTTATTTAGGAAATGATCATTATGATTATTTGAAAGGAAAGTAGTAATATTTGTTATCATAAATATCCTTTTCTTTTCTGCTGTCTTTCCATCTTTTTGAATTTGTGCATTGATTTGAATAAATATTTCATGATTTGGTTAAAGTTGCATAAAATGCAAAAATATTGACCTGAGAATTTAAAATAATTAATATTGTGAATGGCAGTATAAACATCAATATGGTATAGGCCCAACCAAAAAATATAAGGCGATAAGTTTGATTAAGTCGTAGATTTGATGGGGCTAACACCGGAATGAAAGCGTTTATATTTGACCGAAAGCAGTTATTTACCACACGCACCTGAAATTAGAATTATTATTGCATCATAAATCATGACTCGTTAGCTTCTGGAAAATTTTATTTCGACGGCTAATCGATCATCCCATATGTTGTTGTTTAAAGCTATTAAGTTTATGGATCAATTAATTTTACGACTCAATGTCTCTTTTTCTAAGCTATTTGTTTTATAACTTATTTGTAATATTCATTTATGCTTATTTAGTTTAACCTTAACAGCAGTTTACGTTTACTATTATTATTATTAATATTAATATAATATTAATACTAATATCAATATTAATATTATTATTATTATTACTATTATTATTATTATTATTATTATTATTATTATTATTACTATTATTATTACTATTATTATTACTATTATTATTACTATTATTATTACTATTATTATTACTATTATTGTTATTATTATTATTATTACTATTATTATTATTATTACTATTATTATTATTACTATATTATTATTGTCATTTTTTTCTTTAATCATAAATTTAAATACTTTTGGGAATTTAAATTTAATTATCTACTGGTCACTCAATGCATCAATCGTTGTCAACCATTTTTCATCCCACTGACTCATTCATCATAGACCAATTGCATTCAATTTTAATTTTCACTGCAAATTTTATGAACCGTAAAATTTCATTTCGAAAAATGATCAATGGGCATACTGCATTAAATATTTTAATCAAAATTATAAAAGGTGAGACAGATAATGAATCATTACAAAACATATGCTATTTTTTTTTTTTTTAAGGAATGAATCAAAAATTTCTAGAATTGTCGCTATTCTGATTGATTGTTAATATTTCTGTGAACTTTTGAAAATCTCTATGTAATTGTTCATCAGTTGTTGCAAATTAAAAATGAAAATTGACACTGAATGAATTATTTTTATTTAATGCTATTATTCCTATTATTTATTAATATTATTGCCTTTATTTTTGTGAATTTGGGAATACTTCAATTTCTCACATGTTGCAAATAATTCTTTTATGTACTGCAAATATAATTGTTTTAAGCTTTATGGAGAAAGGAAAAGAGAAAAAAAGCAAGCGAAATTGCTGAGAAATGTTAACTTGGCATCACATTTGAATTCCAAATTAAATTCAAAATAAAAAATCATATAAAACATAAATTATTACCATTGTTTTTAATAAGTTAATTTAAAATGTGCGTCACAACATGAGACACATAACAGTTGTTCGACTGCTTTTTATATTAATCAAATTAGAGATCATTTTTCATTAGACATAGCTCAAAAATATCTTAATGATCCACAAAGTTCTGCCTTTTTTTCTCAATCTGTACTTTCCACTACTACAAGTGATAATTCTAGGATGACGGTAGGAA
The DNA here is from genome assembly GCA_003640385.1 of Setaria digitata. Lineage (NCBI taxonomy): Eukaryota > Metazoa > Nematoda > Chromadorea > Rhabditida > Setariidae > Setaria > Setaria digitata. The sequence goes on from RCAB01000329.1 coordinate 12,117, forward strand.
AATAGAGTGGACAAATCTACAGGTCGCACATTTCGTCTTAAAAGTCCCTTTCAACATTGACTTCAATTCTTTTCATAGATAGAATATTAGCAAAAAGGAAAAGGAAAGAAAAGAAAAAAATGCCTTCAGTACAAATTTCATTTACATTTAAATTCTCAATTACAATTGAAAATTCGTTCTAACAAGAAATTTTGATTAGTTTCAGCTGAGTTGAAATTTGCAATGCAACTAATTAGGTGTCTTGATGTAAAAGCAAGAAAAATGAAAGAATTGGAATAAATTCGATACTCCAATATTTCGATTTCTGTTCAAAATTAAGCTAAATTATACATAAACAGCAAAAGGCTAGCAGAAAAGTGAAGGCAATTCAGAAGAAAAAGTTTCAATAATGCAAAGAAATTAGCTAATTAAGGCTTACTTTTGGTGTTAATTTAAGATATTCTCTGAACCGCATAAATGAAATCAATTTTAGAGAAAAAAAATTGAAAGTTAAAATTAATGACTGTAATGCACACATAAATTATGCATGATTTCTTTTTGTGAAAATAGATTAATTATAATTAAAGAAAAAAAGAAGACTAATAGCTAAATTATTGAATTACTGAAGGGATTTCCTAATTTTTAAAGTCATTTCCGGCATTTTTTTTCTTTTTTTCTGCATTTTGAATTCTTATCATCTGTTTGGTGCTTTTAAAATAAGACTTCCATTAATATCAATCATTCTAATAACATTATGTAAGCTAAAGTTAACAAAAGGAGCAAAAAAAAAAAAAAAAAAATAAAGATTAGCTTGTATGAATAAATTCCAATTCAATTTAACAAATGCAAATTTATTCTTCCTTTATAACTCTGCCTTTTCTCCTCATTTTTTTTTTTCTTTTTTTTTTTTTTAACTTCTTCCGATATACTTCAAAGCAAACTTCAAGAAAAAATTGAAATGTTTAGATAAAACAATGTCAGCTGGTTATTTTCAAAGCAAAGCTGTGCCTTTGACGAATTCGTCCATGACTTGTCTATTTGTTGATTTAACTTTCTATCCGGAAACTACGTGATAAATCACGTTGCTTTACTAACGAATCCCAAGAGGAAATACTTCTTTCTTTTTTCCTTTTCATCGTTTATTCTTGATATTTTCGCAGTATAACGAAGAATAACTCGATTTTTGACCTTTCGTAATTAATAATGTTCCCTTTTTTTTTAAATAATGAAATTTTAAAACTAAGCTTTTTCATGCTGTGGAATAAAAATTGTTTAAATCATACAAATTTTAATATCATTTTTAAAATATGGAATTACTTATCTTCAGATTCAGCGAGTTTTCTTTTTTATTTTTATTTATTTATTTTTGAATCTTATTTTACTGAAGGTCAAATTTATTTGCCGAACTTTCGAGAAAAACGATTCGGAAATTAATTTATTTGCTTCCGACATTTTGAACAAAATAAAATTTGTTACAAACATAACAATTGCTATGCTACTTTTGTCAGTTTGTTCACGGGTTTAACAAAATAAGAAAAAAAAACAAAAACAAAAACAAAAAAAAAAGCCAAAAAAAAAAAAAAAAAAAAAAACGAAAGGACGAAAGAAAGAAAAAAAAAAGGAAAGAAAAGTGAATTTACCTCAAAAAATCGAGTAATATTGAAGAGAAGAGAGAATCCAAGAAGTGATAGAATAAATATTCGAACTCGAGCTGTTTTTAGAAGCGATGATGTCTTAAATGGCAAACAAACACCAATATACCGATGAACAGACATACCTGTTGTCATCCATACACTGCAATTCTCATTTAGGGCACAGGTAATAAATGTAGCCAGTGTTTTTAGCATATTCCTCACTAACTAAAATTAAATTATTGAAAATATATTAGTGTTATTTTTTATTATAATACACTGCAAATTTATTTGAATATGCAGCAACAGATCAATATGTTCATCAACAATGAAAGAATCTTATGGAATTTTTTTCTAACTTTTACTTCATGAAAAGAAATGAGTGATTGGAAAGATTGGTGCACTGTGGTTGGATTCAAAATGATGAAACATAAAAACATAACTGGATGATAAGCAAGATCAATGATAATTTCAATCATTGTTACATGGACTTACTTATTTAAATTTTTTCATATTTGTGTGTTTGCTCTCAAAAAATGTCATACTTTCTTTCCCTTTTTTTACTTTTTTCTTTTTGCTTTTTTTTGATATTTCAGCTATAGCTCTACTGCATTTTCGATAATTGGATTATTACATTTTGTAAAAAAAGGATTTTCGAAAGCAATTTTCTTGACTTCTTCTCGCTACAATTTCGAAAGAAATTTTATAAAAAAAAAAAAAAGAAAGAAAAAAATAGAGAATAAAGTATATAAAATTTTGTCCTTTGCTGTGATAAAGTCAATATTGATACTATTTGGAGGGACTAATGCACTTAACTGATTGATGAAATTTCTGGCTATTTCAATTTTTTTTTTTTGTTTCCTAGTTCGATACTTTGGGAATAACAAGGGAAAAAGTTGAAAAACATTTCACAGCATCTAAAAAACTAGCCTCTGAACATGTTGAATCAAGAAACAGTTGTCGATTTCTATCAAATAAAAAGTCTGGTAGTGAAATATGTTCTTTTTTGTCTTCTTTTCTTAAAATGTACTTTAAAGTAATTAACCAATCATGTTGAAGTAAGCAATGTTAACTTTTATGGAATTAAAGCAATTGTCTGTTATTAAAATTATAATCATTGAAAATATTGCATTGGTTTTAAGATGATGATTATAGAGATGGCTTACAATATCAGACTGATTGGTTTCATTCTTAAAAGTTAATAAGCTCAATAAATGATGAATGAAGAAGCGGAAAGCAAAAGATTAGGGAATAATTTGAACTAAGCGAATAAATAAGTTGAAATTTGATTTCCATCGCGTTAATGCTATCAACTGACAAGAATAGTTTATTGAAAAAACCTGCCTTATCGTTTGAGCGAGAGTCATTAGGCCATACATATAAGGTGCAACCCAGTAGCTGAAATCAATTAATAATTCACCTTGTTAATACTATAAAAATTTTTAATTAAGACTACTTAAAGAAGTATTATATGATAGCGGAAATATGATATTTTAGAAAATTCAAATTTTTTTTTTTTTTTTCAAGTAGAGAAAACGTAAACAACCATCGAATCTTAATTATAATAAAGGAAAAGAATTAGCGAACCAATGAATTGATAATGATTTTATAGAATATTGAATAGAGATTAAAGTGCTATTCAAAGGAACCACACACAATCGGTCACATTTTTCGAATTAACGTACAATCATAATCTTTACTGGAAATTTTAATTGCTTCCATCTTATCCTTAAAGAATCCTGGTATCTTTCTTAACAAGAAATTTTAATTGTTTTCATTTTCTCCTTAAAAAAAAAAAAATCCTGGTATCCTTTTTATGATGCCTTCTTCCTCTCTTTTTTCTCCTATTATTCTTTCAACTAGTTTCCTTTCATATTCCTTTTCCTCTTCAAATATTTGTTCAAAAATATGTTAAATTATTTTCATTTCTGTCGCTTATTGATGAAGGAAAAAAATTGACAAATGATGTTTTTGGGGAAAGATTTAAACTTAAATCAATGCAACAAATAAATCAATTATGAATTTTAAGCTCACAAATTTATAATAGGTGTTAGATATTTTAATAGTCGTGAATTATTGAAAAACTTCGATTAGGTTAATGATAAAGCAACTTTCTCTGGCATTTTGTTTTGCATGCTTAGTTCTCATTGCGTAATTTGAGTCTAAATTTAAGTTCCTGAAATACAACCAATTGCCTAGACAGCTGCTACTTGGTTGATATTAATGACAAGTTTAATAATCTTCAAAATTCTTCTTCCTCGGTCTGTCTCTACTCGTTTTCTCCTAACTCCTTCTTTAAGTCTTTCTTCCACTGTCACATAAACATGATGACCAATAAGTCAAGTTAACAAGAATAAACTGATATTGATACATGTTCATTAACATCAATTTTTTGTAAATTTTCCCTTCTCAGTTTCTACTAATGTTCCGTTTCGTTGAAAAAAGAAAATGAAATTAGAAAAAAACAAAAATAAAACAGACGAATCAATTGTCCCTAATAATAATGCTAATAGCAATAAACGCATGGACGAATTTTTGGTTGTGTAATATATTAACAAATGACAATATTCTATTTTTAATCCCTATCTTAAAATCTCTACTAGAGGTAATAAATGAATATATGACTTAATGTACACTATTTTCATTAATAATTTTCAGTTAGTTCTATAGCATCTACCACTTATAAAAATACTTTATTCGTTGAAGACCAAACAGTGATCAAGTTAGCCCGAAATTTGCTGATGAATATCTTTTCTTACTCCTTTTTTCCCTCTTCTCGCTCACTCTTCCTCTCTTTTGTTTCTTTTATTTATTTATTTTTTAATAAATACTTGTTCGAATGACAAAAAATTCCTATAATGGATAGAAGGATTCAGAGTTTAACAAAAAAGGAAAAATGTAAAACTTTTCATTTAGATTTTGAGTCCATTTTTTCTTCTCCGTGGATTCGTGTTTTTTGTCATTCTGGAACATTTTGACGATGAAAATTCGATTCGTAAAATGAATGGAGTAAAAAGAAAAAACAAGGACGGAGACTGGATGAGATGATTAAAAAGCCTATTATATTCTTTCACATTAAAAAAAAAAAAGAAAAGAAAGAAGGGGGAATAATTTTTAAGTTATAATTTGTTGATTTGAATAATCAATTTTGACGATTGTAATATGCCGCAAAAGCAAATAGGGTAGGGTGAAACGCATTGCGACTTTTTTTTTCTGAAATTATCATTTGATAAGCGGACAAGCGGTACTCTTTAAACAGTATACTTGTATCATTTTAGAAGTTAAAAGGGGACCATGAATATGGGAGAGGACGGAGTAGAAAAGTGAGAGGGAAGGTGGCATTTCAGCTTCAATAAAATAATCTCCAGATTTCCTTTTTACATGTCATATTTTTAAAATCATCATTTTACATGTTAATAACTACTGTTTACCAATAAATTCTTTAGGACACTTCAATTTGATATTTGATCAATTTCAGTTTTTTTTTTTTTTTTTTTTAAGAAATAAATCTTGATCTCTCCAGGAGTTTTAGTAAATGTGAAATTTTTGGTTACGCATTTAATAGTTGGTGAGAAATGGAAAAACGACAGTTGGTTCGATGAAAGGGCAGGAGGCCTGCTCACCGAAAAATACTCATCAGTTAGGCGAACTTTTTAGAAGCGAACATTCCGATTAAAATCCCGAACTTCTCAATACATTCCAAACACTGTTAATCAATCACCTAAGTTCGCCACACTTTCCTCAACTTCTTTTAACTCTTATATAAATATATAAATATATATATATCAAGAACAGTGATATTCCTCCCCAGAAACCACTCTTTTCAGCAGACCAATTCCAGAAACACTCTGATGTGTTGAAATTTTAATGTATAGAAAAATTAAAAACAAGATCTAAACAGAATCATTGAACAATTGTAACGGAAACAAATTATCTCATTTCTTATAACATTAGAAATTTTAATGTCAGAAGTATCGAAAAAAACAGAACAACAATGTAATGTTACTAATACCAATGATACATTTCACTTACCAAAGATCAATTGTTAGAGATACTATGTAACTTACGAAATACCTAATACTATCCAAGCATTTTAAAACCAATTTTGGTTATTCTGTAGTTTGTCGAAATTCTGAAAGATTCCCATTATTCAGAGGAATGGAATCATAAATGTCTTTCATATTACCATTTCTGTGTGAAGTTTTATACAGACCAGCTAATTTTCATTTACTGAATGCACTGTGAAAATCCTAAATAGGATTTCCAATTTGAACTGAGATCAACTGATAAACGTTGTTACAAGGTAATTTATTTACAAACTGTGGTCAAATTTTTTTCGACTAAATAATAAAAACCAGGACGACAGAACAAACATATCTATCTATCTATCTATATATATATATATATATATATATATATATATATATATATATATATATATAATATATAGATATATATATAGATAGAGAGAGAACAGAACAAAATTAGCCGGAAATTACATTGCGCACTAACGAATTTCAAAACAATTTAGGACAGGAGAAAATGTTAACTTTTTATCATCTTTCTCCCATCTCTCCCTTCCAGTTACTTGCCTACTCAGGCTAATGGCTTTATTTACTGAACACTTGAAATTCTTCACCTCCTTTACGGATGAGCGCAAACTCCTTTCTTGCCTTTTGCATCTCAATGGATTCTTAAAAACTTCTACAGACTTTTGAAACCTTACCCTACTTTTACAGCAACCTCGGAAGTTGCGTCATTCAAGCTATCGATGAAGCTTTTCCAGTGTCTGTGTGACACATTGACACATTTATATTGAGTACACATTTGTCCTTTTTCAAACAGATATGCAGCAGGAAAAGGCTTTCACTGTAGCTCCCCGATCTTATTTCTATTTGTCAAGCTCCTTATTTCTCACAAGTCACTTTTTTTTGAAAATTCCTTAAAACCATGGTGATCCATTTAAAGAACCGTGATTTCATGATTAAAAATAACAAAAAAAAAAATCTTGCTCTTCCTCCTCATGGAAACGAAAAACATTTTTTTTTCGCTTATGTAAGATCTGCCCCTGGGGTTACAGTTTTTCTTTTACAGGAAAATGAACTAAACGATTGTGAATATGGAAGAGTATTAAAGATTTCAATCCCACTGAAACTAAACTAGCTAAACATGATGCCACAAGGCATCAATCATTCGTTCATAAATCGCACATAAGAACTGATTTCCCTTCTATGGTAATATTAATCTCTTTTTTCCATCCCCAAAAAAAAAGAAACTTCGTCTAAAGGATTTCCAAGATGAACCTTTGATAATTAAAGGATATGTTGCATTATTGAATCAGAGTAAAGAAAGATTAAGGGTAAACATATAAAGAACAGAGAAAAGGAAAACAAATGTCTGCATATAATCTGTTATAATTTAAGCAGGATTTATGATTAGTGATAAGGAAAATTTTGGACGATTGCTCATGAGGCAGCTCATTGAACCCTATCTCATTAAGATTGAATATGCTTAAAACATAAAAGGCAAATGGAAAGACTCTACATGGATGTTGCTTCATTAAACATGTTCTATTTGGATGAATGACGGTGAAGAATAGATAACATGATTTATGAAATCTTAAACAAGAACCTGAATCTGGTAGCCGACCATGTTTTGGTATATTCACCCAGTCTGGGTAATGACAGAACAAAGAATGCGGAGAATAGAATAAGTGTATCAGAACTAGACAGAATTGCGAGGTACCAATTAATAGATGAGGAAAACATGAAACGGTGGGTGAATATACGGATGGAGGTAATGTTTGCGCAAAGGCCAAACACAATAATTGGTAGGGTGATAAAGCCAAGCAGCAGCCTTTCCTCATACGCATAAAACTGATACGACAAGTGGCATTCACAATCAACGGACAATATTGTGCACCATTCCGGTGATTCGTCATCATACTGATATCCACTTTCTGCTGTACTGTTACTGCTATCTGTGATACTACTCAGTACCATCTGATGGGGTGAAGGAACAGTTGGAATGAATGACTGTGTTAGGGCACTGGTGTCAACGCTAGTAATAGTAAGAGCCGAAGAATTCGAAATAGTGGCATTTGTAGCATTAGAAGTTTTACTGGTTGCAACGACATCCATAACTTAGGGGCTAAACAGACCTCGTCTAGGGTCACCGAGATCGTGAAACAGAAACACGATTAAAGGCTTGGAAGTAGCCTAGGCTGAGAAAGTATCCGTCTTTAGCAGACCCGCCCCTTTTGAAAAAACATGAGTAGAGTAAAAGAGTTGATTACCCTCTCCAAGCCTAAGCAATAGCAGCAACAGCCCCTTAGCTTCCGCAGTAACAGCATGTATATCGTCAGTGACGGATGGAATGGATTGATGAATGGATAATACACAAATATAACACTAACGGCCTGAACAGTGCACTACCCTTTTCTTCATTGGCGTGGTGCATTTGGAAATCGCTGCTCGTAGCGTTCGTCACGGAGAAACTTTGCCCATACCAACTGACCTGAAATACAATTTTATACGTTCATCAAAAAACATCCATTTCTGTTATCTTTTTATTCCTTTCAATTAAAATACCTAATACATACTGTACCCGAAAATTATGAAATCAGTTTCTTACAAAGACTCATTTACTGTAACTGCAACAACCATATATTCCTTGGATATTTTTTTTAAAGAATTTTTTACTCTGCCTCATCCGAGTTTCCATTCATTTTATATCATTGTTCTTCTAGAATGCAATATAAAATGGATGAGACAAAAACAAGACACATGCATTACTAATACCTAAAAAGTGGAAAATGCAAAAAAAAAAAAAGGGAAAAATGTACGAACTTGACCCTAATTTTTGATTACTTAACACAAGTTTCAAATGTTAGTATATTCTTCACAGCATTAGAAGAAATAAGCATAAACACTTATATAATTCAATTAATTTAGAGAATAAATCTATTCAAGACCATTCCAAAAAGTCCCCTCTCTTTTCTTTTTTCTTTTTTCAACAACTGCCGCTCTCTCTCTCTCTCTTTCAAGGTATGAAATGACGACAAACTTATTCTTTTATCTTCTATGCTCATGAATCATATTTAGTTAGTATGGTTTGAGATTTTAAAATCAATTCCAATTTAAACGAAATAAAAGATGCAAACATCTTCTTCGAAACTTCTGCCTTCGAAATTGAGACTTCAACTTTCTGGGTCATGCTTCGATTTATATGCATTACTATCCATAACACACTTCTTAGAATAAAAAAAAAAAAATTTTTTTCAATCGTATTATTCACACATTTCTCTTTTTTTCCTTCAAATAGACTGTACAGAGCAGTTATTTTAGGAAAGTAAATCAGACCAGGAAATTCCCCTGACTTTTAAAAATCAACGACAACATGAGATATTTTAAGCGTCGGAATAATGGAATAACTATGATAGAAACTTTGGGTCGTTCCACCTTGATTTCTTTTTAAAACAGTCACTTTTGTTGTGAAGAGCAGGAAATTAGTAAAGATTACTTAAAAAGAACCCAAAAAGTATAATATGTACTGGATCCAGAAGTGGAATCCCTGAACTATATCATGACTGTAGAAAGTATGGAAAATTATTTTATCAATCTGTGGTTCTCCCTCGCTTAATAATTGGAAAAAAGGGTAGTGTTTCAGAGGTCTAAAATTTTTGAGATAGGTTGGGAAAGCATTGTGAAATCGAATGATTTCAGGAAAGAGGCTCTAGGACCTCTGGATATAATGACAGATTCTAAGCATTTTTAAATTCTTTTGAAAATGTAAAAGAAAAAAAAAACCTGTACCATTGAACCAAGTTCCGTGTAATGATTTAAAAGCACAACTACAATCGGAGAGTGAAGCGAAGCGGGCAAACATTACGCCTTCCTTAGAATCCTTTTCAAGATGAACATGCAAAGGCTTAACTGGAGCAATTTTTTGCAGCAATGCTTCCTTCAAATCCAAACACCTTGCTTCATGATCTCTAAAATATTTCCAATACGATATAGTTTTTTCAAAAGTGACTCACTGATGACATATAATTCCATTCAACTAAATAAAAACTACTGCAAGAATCCCCTTAAACGAATAGGACAAAACAAAGTGCTGCCCATCGTATGTGCTATGATTTTAAGTAATAGTTCAACAATGAAAAACAGGAACTACTCCACATCTTAGTTTCAAAATTTTCATCAATTAAAGCAACATACTTTGCTGAAGAAAACAACCCCCGCAATTTTAGACAATGTGATGGCGCATGATCTAACATATTCCGTCGCATACTTCCATCAAAAGCTGTAACGATTTCAAATCAGACATTTTGATAGTTGCAGAGTGTTAATTACAATATGTCATCTAGTAGTTATGATAAGAGCTTTGAAAGTTCTTTGAGGCGAATATACTACCTCTTTGGATTTTTTTTTTCTCAAAAAGATGTACAACCGGAAGTATTCCGGTTTTTTTTTTCTGAAATCATGACTCTCATCAGTATCATTTTTAACTTGAGACCTGTATTAACTATTCATTCAACAGAAAGAGATTAACCATTCAACATTATAGGTAAACATGGGTTAGACTATGTTGAAGAAATAAATTAAACAATTAAACACTTAACAAATGCAAAGAAATTAAACATAACTTGCTTCGAAGAAATAGAGATTACAATGCACATACCACTGCCTTGCCAACCATTCTTTTTTGCTGGGATCCATCGCCACACAGAGCATTCCACGCCATTGACAATTCGAGTTTCCGTGCTCACTCTGGATTCATTCAAATTGATAAATTTAACTGCTTCTTGCCACCGGCGCCACTCAGGACTGTCACGCATCCTATCAAAAGAAATAAATTCACAACGTCTATATTGGAAATACTGCATATACAAGAAATATAAGTTCGAAAAACTAGAAAATAAAGCAAGCCTTTGAGAAGGTGGAAGAAGCATATCTCGCACGTGAGGCTCGGCAACGTAAACTTGACCCTGTTCATTCGCATCACGAATAATATCTGTAAAATGGATAAAAAGAATTTAAACTTAATTAAGATGAAATGGATAATTTCTCTAAGAATTACCAGTGATTTTCTCGATAAGATCAAAGGTAAGTCGTTTGTCTTCCGCTTTCTTCTTTGTCTGATAAAGTCGCAACATATAGATACCAATTACGACTCCGCAAACTGCAACAATTTTTCTGAATCTTATGAAAACAAATATCAGGCAAAATTAAATATATATATATAATTTTTTATATATGTATATATTTTGAGTTTTTGATTTATATATATATACTGCATTATTTTCGCAAGCATTTACTAAAGAAGCCAGTGGTTTGATTGCTGGCACCTAAGATTTTCTGGAGAAAAGATGGAAAGCAACAGAATGTGAAAGAGAAGTAAGGGAAGGAGGAGAAGATAAGAAGGAATGATTACGTCTTCTTCAATTTTTTAACCAACAGCAATGAACTTTGCCAGATACGTAGACTCCAAAATTAAACGTGGCATTATACTTAGAATAAGAAGCAGGTACTCTATTCATCCTATAACGGGTAATGCAGTAAAAGGGAAGCAAGAAGCAAAATAAACAAAAAGAATGGAAAAGCATACCTACAGCTGACGCAAGTAACGGAAGCACCGCGTAAGTATAGAAGAAAAACACAGTGTCCTTCGCAGCAACTGTAACAACAGATAGAATTACTGTTGAGAATTTGATTTCCAAAGGTTAGTTTATTTTGGCGAATTTTCATTTTTTTGCAAAAAAAAAAAAAAATTAAAATGTGGTAACATTATATATAAAAAATTGAACAATTCTTTCTGGAATGCTAACACTTAATTTTACTGCCGTTTTCTTCAAGAATTCAAGCAAATAGCCTTGTAGAGGATTTCGCATTAAATTCTTGGCAAGAAATGCATTATGTACTATGACAGTGGTAAAAGGCTGTAGAAAAAAAAGGCACTAACAGTAGGCAATACGGCTGCTCTGAATTAAAGCTCCTGAATTCGCGGTTGCCAGGTAAGCAATAAGCAAAAAACCAAACAGAGACACAAGGGAAAATAAAAGTACTCGTGATATATCAAAGCCCAATACAGAACTACGTGATGGTGTCGCTTCTCGGAAAGAATACGAATACTCTCCAGAAAATAAGTGAGAAGGTTTAGTTGGCTGAAACTTCATAGTTTAAAAAATCTAAAAAGTTTGAAACATTTTCTTCAGTCAGGGAAAATTTGCGGCCAATATACCGTCGAACGCCCCAAAAGTTTCTCCCATCAGGTCAAGCTGAAAAAAAAAAAAGAAAAAAAATCCGACGGAAATTCAAAATGAGTGGTGCTCATAAACAAAAAAATATATATAATCAACAAAATCCTTTGCTAAAATAGGAAAAAATATAAAGCAAACCTTCGAAATCGATTTACGAGGAAGAATGAACGACCCCCATAACTTAAGATACTTGTTAAATACCGACAGTACCGAGAATGGTTTTTTTGTGTCTGCAACTTGTGCTGGGTTCGGGGTAACTATGCGTGAACTTTCCATGTGATCATCATCACTTTCACCATCATATTCGTCAACCACTCTTCTTTTTGAATTACTTAGCTCTTCTCTACTGTCCTTGAAATCCAGTCGACGTTGTATCTTTTGATCTGAAAAAAAAAACACAATACTTTGTCAGACAATACACAATAATCACAGATACCTAGTTATACAGATTATTAATCTTTAAAATAACAGAGCTACCAAATAAGCTTATAGCTCATTAGAAAAGATTCTACAAAATGAAAAAGGCAGAATTAATGTGGAGTGATGAAGCATACAACTTGAAGACGAAAAAGTTCCTTCTGAAATGTCGTCGTGATTGTTTAAACTTTTTGCCGCGTAGGAAGAGGAAGAAGAAACCGAATAAGACGGCCGGAAGCGAGGAACCATAGTTGGACGAGGTGGTGTTGGATATTTCCGTGCATTGTGAACCTTAAAAATATGGTGTGTAGAAAATCCTATTTTAAATTTAACAAAGAGACACAATTTTTAAGAAGTACACAGCTTTCTGCATACACATAATACATACATATGTGAGATCATCGGATGAGTGACTGAGTATCCCTGAAGAACTGTTCTGCAATCTTTTCTCAAGTTGTTTCTCATAAATGGTACGGGTTGTAGCGGTTATCGGCCCCACGTTTGCACCAAGTGCAATTAAACTAGCCCGTAATTCTTCATCTGATAAAGTATGAACAGGCTGAAAATCGTGTAAAAATTATTCTGAATTATCCAAGTTGCATTAATAAACTAGTTTGTCTCGATGCTATGATTGAAAGAAAGGAGGAGCTAACTTTTTGAAGCTTTCGACCAGGGCTTCTTGAACTTCGGCGAGTAGAACTGAAGTTTTTGGCTAAAGTCGGCATATCTGCAAATGAAGAATTTCAAACTTGAAAAGAAAGATGAGCTCGAGTCGTTAATTGAAATGAACACTCTACTAATTTTCGTCAGGCTGATTTTGAATGGAGTGCATAATATCCATCCATAAGAAATGAAGATGTGTGGTAAAGGAAGATGAAGTAGGAAAACGCGGTATGCTTTGCGATAATTAAGCATTTCACGATATCACCAAATGGAGTTACACTAGCCTACTACCAACAATCAAAAGACTTGACCGTAGGGATTGTCCTTCTATTCTAGCTTCCACATACGTGTTTCTCAACGAGTACTTATTTTCAGTAAAGTCGTTGGACAAGCTGCCTTATGATTTGGATAAAGCAAATATTACTGCAAGTGTCTACTGCATTAATTGTTTTTCTGTACGCTTTACGGGACCATTTCACGTCGTTCCCACAACGATCAACACGTCCACTGCTGTTTTATTAGCTCTCACAAAAGGTTCGGTTCACAGAAATGATTTAATGCAAGTATGAGGAAAAGGGAAATATAAAAATTCTTTATCATGTCAATCAGATCAATATCTATATCAAGCACCGAAGTCGTCAAATCCCGAAACGACGGCAACCGGAATGCAACCGAATACCACGCCTTCACCCACAAAAGCATTCACTGTTACCAGTTCGTCTTGAGACAATTTTCACAATTCTGTTTAAGGTTAAGTAAATACCATTGTTATGTCAGAGAGGTTAGAGAAAAGAGACTGCTAAAAGAATGTGGAGTGATTTTCAGACAGAATTAATGTGTTATATTTGCTCGCCTTCCACCTCCGGGGGTATTTAGGAAGGCGATTCAGGTTATCCTGGAATGTCCTAGATAGTTATAGTCTTTAGTTTTAGGTAATAAAGAGAATATTCTCTTTAATGAGACGAAATAGTGAGCAAAGTGAGGACAGTACTTGTAAGTTCTGACCTTCTGTCTCTGAAACTGCTAAGGATCATTTCGGAACTTCTTGCGCTTTTTCTGTTTTCTTTTCATTCATTCGTTCATCGATTTTGCATTTTTCCGACTCTTCCGGAGTAACAAAAGGTCGGAATGGGATTCTCATTGCTTTTATTTCCTTTTGGTCTTATTCAAGCTTGATTAGTTCTTTTGCATGTTTTCCCATTCCAATTACATTAATTTTAGAGAAGTAAATTTCCATAAATGCTGTAACAGATGGAATTAACGAGAACACTAAAATCGGGGTTTTATGCTGTTGAATTGAATAAGACGGTATGGATTATTCCAAACTATTATCAAAATCTCACACCCGTTGGAACCGGTGCATATGGTACTGTATGGTTAGTTTATTATTTTTCGATCATCATTCTTTCACAGTAATCTTGTATTGTTCGAGTGTGATCGTTTTCTGACAATGATAGAATAACAGACTTTATAAAGGCGTCCACATTTGCTGCATTGTTCTGCTTAAGCAACTGAATGGCGAAGCTTTTTAGTGATCAAGACAAACTTTTCCAGTAAAATTTCTTGAAGTCTTAGACCTTAATTACTTAAAAATCGACCGCGGATTTTTTGACTCTTTTTTCAAGTTACCATGACGAATAACACTTCAGTACGACTCACCCTGCTATTACAGAATGTATTTTTTATTAGAATATATTTTTAGTGATGGCTAGTTTTGTGGGAGTAACTACATCTATTACAAATACAACCACTCGTTTTAGCGCAGCAGAATGCCGCTTAACGGGTGAGAAAGTGGCGATAAAGAAGTTTTCTCGACCATTTCAAAGTGCAATTCATGCAAAACGGACACATCGCGAATTGAAACTACTACGGTCGATGAATCACGAAAATATCATCGATATGCTAGATGTATTCAGTCCTGATATCAATGCCGCTTCATTACAGGATGTGTCAGCTTTTTTTCTCTCTCTTTTTTGTATTTTTTGTATATTTCATTTTTTCGTTTAATGATGGCTTCATTGGATTATTTACTATTTCTTGCAAGTGTCTAATCTCTGTTTGCTACTTCAGAGTTACCGAAAAAAAAAAGAATGCTCAGCGTAACTTATTAAAATCTCTTTTTCAACAGTATATACGATACTGTGTATCACTATCAAATACCCTACAGTTGACTTTTTCCAGTCATTTTTAGATAAATTGGTTTTCTTAGTTATAGGAGCTGTTTTATACCGTTTTTCAGATATTTTGTTTCAATGCTAATGGGAGCAGATTTATCTAGCATACTGAAGATTCAGCGCTTAAGCGATGATCACATTCAGTTTCTTGTTTACCAAATACTCCGTGGTTTAAAGGTTTTTTTTTTTCTTCCTATTTTGTTTTCTCACGAAGATATAAAAACAAATTATGATTTTGCAGTATATCCATTCGGCTGGTCTTATCCATCGTGATCTGAAACCATCAAATATAGCTGTCAATGAAGATTGTGAATTGAAGGTGCCCCATTTCATTATTTTACAGAATTTGCTCATGACGTGGATTTGTCTATGCAATTAATGATGAATGGTGGTGTTCTGAGTACTGTTTTAGATTCTCGATTTTGGTTTAGCAAGGCAAACTGATAGTGAAATGACGGGGTATGTTGCCACGCGTTGGTATCGTGCCCCTGAAATCATGCTTAATTGGATGCATTACACGCAGACAGGTGATTTTTTTTTCTTTTTCTGAAACAGTCAAAAGTTTGACTCTGAAAAAAAAGTATGTTCTGCTTATCCTTTGCATAATGGGTTTCCAGAAAAGAATATAATTTTAGAAGTGGCTTTTTTGACGAAAATAGTTTCATCATGTTGCTCTTTAATATATTTTTTTGAGCCTTTTGCAGTGGATATCTGGTCAGTTGGATGCATTATGGCAGAATTAATAACAGGACGAACTTTGTTTCCAGGAGCAGATCGTAAGCACTTGGTTCTCCGGTCTTATAAGCAGTTATATTTCTAAATGCGATGTGAAGTAATTTTTCTCCACATGATTTACTTTGGGTTTGAAATATGAAATATCATATTTACTTTGTGAACCGTTCAGATATCGACCAATTAACCCGTATAATGAACGTGGTTGGCACACCGAACGAGGAGTTTTTGTCGAAAATACAGTCGGATGAAGCACGTAATTACATTCGTAATCTTCCAAAAACTCCCAGGAAAGATTTCAAAAAATTATTTCCAAGTGCATCTCCTGATGCTATTGACTTGCTGGAAAGAACTCTAAATCTCGATCCCGATTACCGGTAAGGCATCATTTAAACTTTGCTTTTTTACAATTGGTGGTCAAGAAAAGGAACAGTGGATTCCTCAGACGATGAGAGTTTTCATTATTTGAGAGATGTTAGCTTTGCATTGATTTTCATCTTTTTATACTTGTTTTTAAATTAGTAAAAAGACATTATTAGACCGACTGCTAGTGAAGCAATGGAGCATCCCTATTTGAAGCAATATCATGATCCATCTGATGAGCCTGTATCACCACCACTTGATATTGACTCCGATGGTTTGTTTATGTATTTGTTTTATAGAACAAAATAGTTTCTTTTTTTGTTTGGTTTTCCAAGTTATATGACGAGTTTTTTGGCTTCCAAGAAAGCTTGTTTTTTAAATGTATTTGGAAGGCATCATTATGTAGAAGCTTTCGAAGCCATAATTAATAAAATTTTCGTATCTAAAGGATCAACTTCTTATCCAGTTGAACCTTCAAGTCGTAGCGCTGTTCTGGAATAAGAGTGCAAATGGTCAATTTTTTTAGGGAACTAAGTTTTATGGGAGTCGCACCAATCATGTGATCTGCGTTGCAGGAGATTTAACTGTTGAACAATGGAAAGAATTGATCTGGAATGAAATTGAAAATTTTGCAAAAGAAAGGACGAAGCGACTTGCTAATCGAACTGCAAATGATGAAGACATGGGTTGACATGTTTCAGTTTAAGCATATACTCAGAAAAGGAAAGAACTTCCTGTTTTACTTTCATCTGGCTTAAAATAAGGAGCCAGTTTCATTTTCATCATAATATGCGTATTTTATCGTGAACTTTTTAGACACTGTCACAATTAGTCATCTATATGTGAATAGAACTTTTTACTTATTCGTATTTTCTTTATTGCTTGGTATTTTTTTCGTATTTTACAACATTTACGATATATGGGTTCCGATGATGCTTGTCAGTGTAAATGGTACTTAGATGTTACTGTATGATCTTGTCATGTTCTTGTTCTTTCGATATGTGTAGTGTGCAGTTGCTGCATCATCGGAAAATGAGGGCAGTAAATGACTGGACAGTTCTGATGATCCTGAAAACTAAGTTTATAAACTTGGAGTTCATTGTTCCTGTTTTGATATCCTCTTTTATCGGCTGCTTTTATGTGGTCTCTTGTCTAGTGTATTTTAGTTCTTATGTGATTAACAATTCTTACCAGTTATAAAATCTTTTGTAGTTTTTAGAGCTTTGTATTAATCGTATTATCCTTTACATGAATGTACTCGGTCCGGGGAACTCCAAAACTTGTATTCGGCTCTTTATTTTTGTTAATTCAAACTTTCTCCTGATTTCTATTGCAATCAATATATATTTCTTTTTTTTTTTTTTTTTTCGAGGTGGTTTACTCATCAGATTCGACTAAACTTTATCAAGTTACCTAACCATAATGCTTGTGAAGGACTGTGATTGTTCAGCTCGCCGGTATAATTCATCTCGTTTGAAATATGGTTTTAAAATCGTGACAGTATCATTTATATAGTCTTAATTTGACCAAATCATTTTTTGTCAAGTTAAAAAATCTTAAAAGGTGGTCATCATGTATTGTATTAATTTGATTATATTTTTTAGGGGTATAATAAAGTCACAAGAAATGCTCCTGATTTATTGAATCTGTGTTGAACTGTGGATGTTCTGTGTAAGTGTTCCCGTGCCCCTGTATTCCTCTACTCATCATCTCATACCTATTAAATTTTTTTCCAAATTTGTTATCTTTATTTCTATGATTAGATCAGTTATTGATTGTGGATTAACGAGATATTTCTTCGATTGTCATTGTTGCTAACAGTGAGCGATGGTGAATGTTTTCAAAGGAATAAATGATGCTTGTAGACTTAATGGTATTGTCAGACGAACTTCAGTTTTTTTTTTTTTTTTTTTCATTTGTATTAAATAGTGATTTGTGTTCGTCAGTTTCTAATAGATTTGATGACGATTTGAAAGGAACTGTTAGACAATTTCACGATTCATCAGTGTTCTTTCTCTGGCTTTATCTGTAATGATTAGTATAATGTTGAAGGTAACACGTAAGAGCGGTTGTTTTTGCGTAGTATACGACGCATTTTAGAGTGCTAGTGGAAGTGTGAGAATAAAAAATCTGTAAGTAGCAGTGCTTGAACTGTGAACTTTGATTCTATGCCGAATTGTGTGTGTATTTATGAGTGAAAACAATTGAAGAAGCTTAAATTGCAAAACGTTTGCTTATTTTGTTAGAATAACAATTGATAGAAGGAGGGGACTTCGTATAGGGGGTGTGTATGTATTAGTGGAGTGTTGCTTGGAGATTTCGAGAATTCGGGAAGGATCGAGATGAGGCCTTGTGAGCATGCCTAAGCATTTTGCTTTTTTATTATTACAGAAGCAGTTGGACAGCAGCAGCTTTGCCGTTAAAAGTGCGCCTCCAAAAGAATACAGCAATCAGCTGCTCGGAACTTCCCGAACCTCCCATCTCTTGTTGTCTTTTGCTACAACTTTCCTGAGGAGTGCTCAATTTAGTGCCCTTTCATCCTTCTATCCAGCGTTATGTTTCCTAATCATTTTATCAAGTAATCGGTAAAATCATCATATTTATTGCTCTTTTTTCTCTTTTTCTTTTAAGCAATTTTATTTTCTACTCTAATAAGTTTAAGTTGTTTTTCTTTTCGTTCTTTAACATCTGACTGATTAGGACGCGGAATGTTCTAATTTTCAATTGCAGATTGAAAGGATTATTGGAAAATTTAAATTCTCTTTTTTTAGGATATTTTTCGGGCTTTAAAAACAAGTATTCCCGATTTCTGCAAAGAATATGTATGAATATTCCCACCATATACTCAAATTTTTAAGGAAGTTTAAGTTAAGTAATGAAGACGATTGAATTTTCAAGTTGAGATAGGTTAGTAGCTCATAGCATGAATACGAGCTCAGTGGAAGTATGAACGAGTGTGATACAAGTTGTATTGTCATTTATATAAAAATTTTTACATCTATTGATGGATAAAAGTTCTCAAAAACAGTGTTAATGTTTTATTTACACGTAAAATTTTGTTAGAAAAAACTGTTTGAAAACACCACAGATGATTTCTCTCAAAGTATTTTTTTGAATTCTCTATTTCGAAGAGTTGCAAAGGGACAAAAAATATAAGTAACAGAAATATTTTAATGCTACCTAAAAATGATTCTGCAATTTCAAACATGTATAGAACATATTTCTAGCTATTAATTTGATGAACAGTTCGGTAAATAAACTGTTCATTTAGTAAACGGATTAAACAACAGTTTTATCAATGTGTGATTATGTCCAGGATACGGTTATATCATATCATAACACTCATGAAGACAATACAATATCGGATAATCTATGATAATGAACGAATCACTTATCTCTTGGAAATAATTGTCTTATGAATGATGTTATATAAGTATCGTTCATAGGATGTGTGCGAAGGAATGATAAATATGAATGATAGACAATTTTGAAACAGTGCAAGTGATGAATATTTTTGTACTGTGCCGTATTTTCGCTCTTATATTAACCTATCTATTTACCATAATGTCTATATTAACTTCAACAATTGCCTTATTAACACCACAATGGCAAATAGTAACAATAACGGAATTTCATACCGAACATCAGCATGGACTCTGGATGGATTGTATTCTCGGAAAGAAGCATGTGCAAGGTGGCCCATTTGTAAATTTATTTATTCAGTTGATTTCTTCAAAAAAATCATTTTTGAATTTGGAGTGGGAAATTAGTAGGCTGAAATGAACATATGATTTACTGCTGTGTGAAAAGCGGTAGTGATTGACCTAGTACGATGGAAAGAAAAAAATGACTGATGAAAATGTCAGAAATATTTCAACAATTTGATTTTCACATTTAAAATTTTATGATAAATATAAATTAGGATAAATGGTTGAGTTGAAAGTTTTGATTTTCAGGTACCTCTGAAAGAAGTCTTCATTGTACATACAAATTTGAAAATTCTCAGAAAAATGGTTTACAAAATGATGAAGATAATGAAGAGCAACACAAATTTCACAGTATGTGCTAAAAATTTAATTGCATCAGAAATTTTAACCTGCTTAATTAGTTTCAATGAAACGAATCAATTTTGTCCAATGAAAATAACTAGAAATCAGATTTATCGTTTATTTCTATTCATTGCACATGTTCACCATTGTGACAAAAATTTCATTATCTTACGACTCGGCAAATGATGATAGCATTCTTTGATTAAATTAAGTATTATGCAATATAAAAATTTGTCTATTTAGAAATATAACAATAAATTTATAGCAAGACTTTTGGCAAATAATATAATATTGTATGTCATAAAGAGAAATTGGGAATTTCTCGATATATTACGAAAGATTCATTTATTAACTTGATAAAACTGACCTAAAAAACTTCAGAAATTAAGAAAGGTGGAAGGCTTATTGTGCAGGAAGCAAATATTGTATCCTGAAATGGTCTGATTAGTTTTGATTTACCGCGTCTTTTTAGAAATAAATTCAAATAATCCAAAAAAGAGAGCGAAAAAAAAAAAGAAAGATTTCGAGATAAAATATAAAATGATTGAATGATGTGTGAAAGTAATTAATGTATACAAATATCTCAGTACAAGTAGCAAAATTTTAAAATATCAATTTTTAATTAAAAATTTTGAGACGTATTATTTTTCATGTTCAAATTTAAATAAGATTAATTTCAGACTGGCATAAAGCTGTTCTATGTTTACTATTTTTGGCACTTTTAGCTGCTCTTTCTGTTTGTTGTTTTTTGATGTGCGCATTATACTTCCGCATTGCAGCCGTTGTTTCATCTACATTATCGTTAATAGCAAGTAAGTCCTGCAAACTAATCGAAAATAGCTAAATTTGTTATAAGATGCGCTACTGCATAGTAGTTCCTCAATGCAAGTTACCCATGCAGGTTAATTAATTAATTGGAGTGATTTCGTTGGAACCTTTGCAGGAAATCAATATATTTGCTTGCTGCCGCATCATTTTATCGAGACTGAACGAACGGACAATCTTGAACAGCTATCATTAATTTCTTGTTGATAATCATTCCCCTCCCCTATAGTCTACTTCCACGAAATTTTTTGGCTCATTTTCTTCCCCCTTCATTGAATTTACATTCTAGCGATCCTGTCGAGTGTTGCGATAGTCATATTTTTTATTAATTCACACAAAAATGAAATTCGATTTGTCCAAGGTATTACTCGAACTTATGAGGTTTGTCTATGAAACTAATTCTTATAAAAATAAAAAAAAAAATTTCGTTTTAATTTTTTAGAAAATTAAAAACACCTCACGTAACATTCTCAGTTCACACTTCTTTATATTGTATCATTCATAAACTTCCGTAACTTTATATAAAATTTTTTTAAATTTCAGCAAAGGTGTGGCTATTCTTTCTATTTGGCGCTTTCTTCCTGCGTCACTTTTCTATCAGCATTCCTTTGTTCCGTGTTTTGTTCAGTAATGGTATTCTTACGTGAACGGAATCAGCGACAGCCACCGAAAACATATCCCTTAATTAATAGTGCCGTATAGAAAATATGCTGAAGCTTCATTAAACCATCGAATTTATGCCTACTGATATTTCACTTCATTTTGTTTGATAGGAAGTATTATGAGTGACAAGCATGCAAAAGATAACTAGACGAATGGTTCTAACAAATTCAAAATATTGCGGTTTTATGGATATCTAAATGGGCCATTAGGGAAGATCCCATATAACCGAGATTTTTTAAACCGTTGAAATCTTAATTATTAGATTAAATTAATAATTACAGTGTCCTTTTCAAAATTAACGCTCCATTATTATAACATTTAAATTTCACACCCTTTACTTTCTGAATCGATTTACTTTGGTCTCTTAATTTCAAAACTGTTACTAGGTTTGTTGATCAAATATCTCAAATTTTTTAAGAACTTCCGGGACTTATGATTGATTGTTTCCTTTAGTTTACAGCAAATTTTACATTGTTTTATAACAGGCCGTTGCATCAAAAAGATTGAAATGTTTCGGTGAGTCAACATGTGAACCATTTCCCTCTTCCTAAATAAAACTTTCCCTCACAAATTATTTTCCAAAATGTATGCTTTCCACTGCTATCATACAATATTATGAGAACTACGTTAAGACTAGCTATGACTACAAAATTTGGTTCATTTAAGATTAACAAATAATCTAATGCACTGTGATGTATGCTTGATAATAATGAAAAAGCTTTCATTCTAAGTATATATAATGTTAAGTGAACACGTTACATATAGCTAGGAATAATTACCAAACAAGAAAGTAAGTTTTAATCGAACTGAATTTTCCTTTTTTATAATACAGTAGTTCAAGATGATAAGTTTTGCTTAAATTCGTTTTGTTTGTTGTTCTTAAAAACTTCATTATGCAATTATTCCATATTGTGTATTATGCGTATAGTTCAGAACGAATAAAATTATCCATATTTCAAATAGTTGTTTACATGATGTTTATTTTTAGGATTAGCAAATGCTACTTCATACGTATATATTTTTATATTTAAACAGATTTATATATCTGCTCACGAATAAATTATCGTTAGTTAGCGGAAATATTAAAATGAAGTTTCTTGTTTTTCAAAGCTAAATTTACTCTAATTCGAAATATCTATAGAGGTGATGATATGTGAAAAAGAAAATTCTGAAAAAATAACGCTACTTGAAATTTGATAATACAAATAACGAATGTGTAAGAATGATATCAGATGAACATTTAACTTTCAAAACAAAAACTTATTATAAGATTTAGAAAAGAAAAGAGCTAAAATTTTCATTTTTTTTAAACCTATATTAAACTCAATATTTCGGTATTTCTGATGAGGAACCCGATACTTCATTGTTCCTGACTGAAAAACCTGATATGATCCCAGTAGTACTAGTAATTAGTGTGAAGTGAAAATAATATAACCATATGTTTTATTTCATGTTGTAAAAAATTCGGAAAAAAAAGTGATATTATGAAGAATGGTTGGTTGCATAGCTGGGATGGAAAGATTGCATGGTGGGATATATTGAAATGGTATTGCTAAAGCCACGCAGACTTTGGTGTGTTAAGGAGAGACTAGGTCGTGGGTGGTATGGTGGAGGGGAGGAGGATGGTGGTATGGTTACATTCTGAGTATTTGGATGTCACGTGAGGTCACGTTGAATTTAATCATGTATGGGATTGTTTAAGATGCTTTCAGCTGTTATGTGGATTTTCGGCTTATTACTGTCGTTATCTCTTCTATACTTGCTGAATGGTAAACGGCAGGAACCGTGTGAAGGTTGGTACTATTAAGTAAAAATAAAAATGTGAAGTATTGACTATAAGACAGTATAGCAAAAGATGAAAGTGGTATAGCATTATATATGTTGTTTGAAACAACAGAAAGTTCAATATTAGATAGCTGCGTTATGTCGTAAGAGAAGGAGAAAGAGTAAAAGATGAATGAGCAAGTTGGTTTTAATTTGCATGCTTTAATGTATGCTTTTATTAAGAGGATATAAACATTGAGATTTTGATAGAAAAATTAATTCTTTTTTGCAGTATGTGAAAAAGTTCTGCGTGATGTAATGGAGAGTATGGAGGTGGATGATCGTAGTAACGCAAATAAAATCGATGAAGCACTGAGAGAACACTGTGGTGGAATAAAAGGGAAGGAGAACAAATTTGTTCGTTTTTCTCATATTTTACTTCGAAATGCTACATTAATGGTGTTAATTGGACAGATTATTGGATTTACCATACGATGGGATTTTCATCTGGAGAAATCCAAAAACTAAATTTATTTTGATCTTTTGGTGGACTGCTAACCAAATGTATATTTTGCAAAGGAATTGGTCCTCATGCATTGCAATTTAGGAAATTTAGCTAATATTCTTGTAAGTTTTAAATAGGGAATCGTTATTGATTTTGAAGTTTCATTTCCTTATGTTGTGTTGTTTCAGTGTTTTTACATTGGTGCTGTACCTGAATCTGCTACTTCCATTATGAATGATGTAGTGAAGCCGTTATCATGGTCTATGCCAGTAGAAAAAGTTTGCGAAAAGTTGCGCACGATGGATTCACAGATTTGCGAATTAAAATTTGGTAGTTGTTATGTTGTTTAGTGATGAAATGAAGATATCTAGAAGAGCATGATTTGTTAGGTTGTTCTCCTTCTTCAGTATGCAAGGGTGTGGTTTAGAAGAGATTTTGAGCCGATGTATTTCGCGCTACTAGAATTTTTGCTGCTACTTTTTTATTTGATAAAGTCTTCTATAATCTGAATTATAAAATTACTATTAGTGATTTTCAGACAAGAGTATTGACTGGAAAACAGTGGATCTAAAGAAACTAAGAGTTAAAGAACTAAAGAAAATTCTTGACGAGTGGGGTGAGGTACGCTAATGAATTTTTTTTTCCAACTTACGTTCTTGCACTTTTTTTTCCACTCAGATATCCTTTTCTTTAATCGGATTTCAGTAGTTCATTCTTCTTCGGCAGTTCTGGAAGTGATTTCCTTGCCAGTTACTTTGATTTTATGTAGATATGCACCTCTATGAAAAAGTGCCCCACATCAGTAATTTTTTCTATCAATTCTAGGAATGCAAAGGGTGCACTGAAAAGTCGGAATATGTGGCTAGGATCAAAGAATTAAAATCAAAATATGTGAAAAATGAACTGTGATATTCTTTCGAAATTGCTTTTTAATTTATTTATCAGTTAGATTTGTTGTTTTTTTTATTGTTTCTGTTATCAATAAAATGAAACAGCTTTTTTTTTTTTAATGTTCGATCTGTTTTCTATTGGTTTTTGAAGTCCTTTATCTTTCATAACAGGATTTCCCTACATATTCCTTCGTGTACTCACTGACAGCATACGAGAAGTGTGCGTAGAGGATTAGATATTGTTTTTTTTTCTTTAATTTTTTCTTTTTTTTAAAACCTCAGTTAGTCTGTAGTCATTGCAGTTGCTATGTGGATTAAGGAATCAATTTCTTTTTTTTTTTTTCTTTTCCAGGAGTGTACTTTTTGTAAAATTCTGTCAATTAAATTAACTTCGTTGGTGCATTGGGTCTTCTCGATTATTTTTTTTAATCTATGGATTAGAAAGCATGAAATATTTATGGAAACTTTTCTCATAATAGAGATATTCGACTTGCAATTGATTTGATTTTCAGAGCGTTTGTTTCCTTGTTAGGTAGGATCTAGAATGGCAGGAGCGTTGCCGCGGCGTATTACAAAAGAGACGCAACGTTTGATGGCTGATCCCGTTCCTGGAATTTCGGCTGTGCCAGATGACAACAATGCACGTTATTTCCACGTAATCATCGCAGGACCGGAAGGTAGCCCGTTTGCTGGTGGCGTATTCAAGTTGGAACTTTTTCTTCCTGAGGAATATCCGATGGCGGCTCCGAAAGTTCGTTTCATGACCAAAATATATCACCCAAACATCGATAAGTTGGGACGAATATGCCTGGATATTCTCAAAGGTTTGCCTTTCTTTGAGCGGGGATTGGACAGTGGAAGGAACTTTAACTACCACTCTTTAGCCATATGTAAGGCGGAACATCAAACTAATTGGGGAAATTGGTCTTTACTATCACAACCACAAGAAACAGTGAAATTCACTGTATGGGACGTTATTTGCTTTGCTGACAGTCGAAATATGTCGTACTTGGCTGGAAGATAAATCAGTGAAGTAAATGGTTTGTAAAAGTTGTACTTTAGTGATGAGATGTGTGGGAAGTTTGAAGCATGATTGAAGAAGCCTTTTAGTAGCTTCGAAGATGGTCTGAAGCATAATCAGTGTTGGTAGTTTTTTTTTTTTACAACTTTTTGAATAATAAATCAAACTTTATAGTTAAGCGGTTAATATTATGGGTGTGTTTCAAGAAATCCAGTCGAGGTAGTCACGTCATATTGCATTTGTATTGTTAAAAAGCACATTTCATTAATAAAAAATTTCGCTTAAATGAAATCTGTTATGGGTTTATTTGAAAATATTTAGCGGATTTTTTTTTTTTTTTTTCAGATAAATGGTCTCCCGCTCTTCAAATTCGAACAGTGCTATTATCAATTCAGGCCTTACTCTCAGCTCCGAATCCAGACGATCCGTTAGCTACAGACGTGGCAGAGCAATGGAAAAATAACGAAAGTGATGCAATTCGCATAGCGCAAGAGTGGACGCGTATCCATGCGAATGGACAGTAGTAAATGTTATGAAGACGGATTTCGGAATGTGGAAAGAATCGTTTTCACGGAGTCACAGAATTCCTGAATCTCTTTACCAAACAAAAGTTTTGTTATAAAACTTGAAAGAATTTATATGCAAACAGCAGAAAGCATTTGAGCGTTTCCAGAAAAATTCCAGGTTTTTCGATTTGTCACTGGTAAGATATGAGATGTACTTTTGTATCCTCACTCGAAACAGTGCAAATTTTTATTATTTAAATTCTTATTGACTTATTTAGTGAGATTTTCATAACAGCTAGAGTAGTGTGGCAATCTTTTATTTTCCGTTTTCTTTCGGCGTGAATTGATTTCTACTTTTTTTGTTTGATGCTGCAAAATTGGCTTTGTTTTCAAGTACCAGTTTTTGAATCTCCTTCATATTTTTAATGAAACAGTCTTTAATTTGTTTGCATAATATGCTTCACAAACAGTAACTGCAAAGCTTTTTCATTTGTTCTTGTGCTTTGGTATTTTAAAAGCTGTTAAATTTCAAAAAAATTCCGAAGCATTACTTGTATATCTTCACTTTTAGTTATCGCGCGACGCAATATTTTTAATTGGTATGATCTGTTATGAGGCTGGTATTATAATTGAATGAAGTTCTGAATGGTTTTGTTTCTTCTGATTTTTTTATTTCAGCCTGTAGAGTTGGTAAATTTATGTATGACGAAGTCTTCGTGGAACATACGCGAATGATTTGGTCTTGATGAGCGTTATTTTTTTGGTTTCATATTGTAACATTTCTAGAAATATTGGATCTGGATTTTAGTCACAAAGAATTTTTTGCTTTCTGCAGAGTGCCTTTCCCGTATAATTTGGTTCATCGTTTAAAAATAAGAAATTTGAGTTGAAGTAAATCATTAATCAGTTTGTGTATTTTTCTTTTCCTTTTCTTTAACTGTTTCTCTTTTTGTGTCAGTTTCATATTTGATATTTCTCGCAGCATGTCACTATTATTTGAACTCATTCACACTTTCAATTTCATATTATTCATATGCGTACACGGTTCACATTTTGCACTTCCCGGAAATCCATAGGAAGCATCTTTTAATGCTATAATTGATTTTTTTTTTTTTTTTTTTTTTCTGCTTCTACATAAAAAATTCTGTTTTTTACTGTTGGAGATGACATTGCAAATGTTTTATGGCCACAAATGCCTGTATTTACTTTCTTTTTTTGATCCTGAGATTTTTCTCGTGAAGTCGTATGCTGTGTCTCATTACTTTCGAACTTTTTGGTTTTCTTTTATGTGTATTGTTTATATCTCTTTTTCTTTGTGTATGATATTTGATTTTCAGGAGGATGACGCTTCAGTGGTTTGTTGTGGCACTGATTTTATATATGGAAATAGCAGTTGTGCTTTTATTATTATTGCCTTGGATTCGTCCGACATTGTACGTCATTTTAAGAATTCCCTAGTTTTTTTTTTTTTTTTTTTTTTTTTTTTTGTGTGTTTCCTCAAGCGACGGAAACTACATTTTTTAATATTCTCAGGATTTTAATTCCTTTTGTTTTCCTTTTCTTTTTTACAGATGGAGTAAATTCTTCAAAAGTCGAGTTGTAAAAACATTCGAAAAGCACGCAAATGTGTACTTCATTTCTGCTCTCTGCATCCTTCTGCTTCTCTTTGCAGGTTTTGTTTTTTTTTTTCTTTTTTCATTTTTTCTTCTGAAAATTAAATTTACGTCTTTCCCAAAGGAATCTAAATAAACTTCTTTGCACTCTTATTTTGAGCGGAAAATTATTTCAGATGCTATTCGAGAAGTACGGAAATATGCAAGTGAAGTAGCAAGCGAAGCTTCAATTCGCCATACTGCAGATTCAGAAAATGTTGTCCACATGCGTCTTTTCCGTGCGCAACGAAACCTCTATATTTCCGGATTCGCACTTTTGCTCTTCTTGTTGGTTTATTTTAAAGATTTTGTTGAAAAATCCGTGAAACATATGATGCTCCTGAAAGTAGGTTTGGTAGTGGAAGTGAATATTGAATTTCTTTCTTGGAAATGTAGTTATTAAGTCTATTTTGTTTCAGAAATTCGAAGCGAACTTTATTTAAATTGAATGTGTTGATATATAATATGGTATAGCATATGTCTTTAAAAAAAATTTTTTTTTTTTTTTTTTTTCAGAGTTATTAAACGGATAGTTGCACTTCTTTCTCGTGGAGCACTGCTTGAAGCCGCTGCTGAAGCTGCTATGAAACAGGCTGAAAGTGCTACAAAAACGGCGAAAGCTTATATGGTACGAGTAACTGTTGTACAGAAAAAGAGGCAGTTCTCTTTCTCGAATAGAATTATATATATATATATATATATATATATAATTGCTCTTTTATTGAGAAACGTTCCTTCCTATTATACCAATCGAAATCGTTTATTTTAGAATGGCGATAACGAAAGAGAAAAGGAACTAGAGCGTCAGGTTGAAGAGCTTGGAAAAGGTACCGTTTACCAAGTTTTTGCTGTGGAAAGCTATTCGTTGATTTAATTTACTGCTTGTATGGGTCCCGGTGCAAGTGCGTAATGGCCATAGTGAATGTAAAAATTCAAAGTACAATCTATTATAAATCACATTTGAACTTTAGTAGAGATTGGCGACAGACGTTGTTAAGCAGTTTCCTTTAATCTTTTTGCTTACAATAATTTCCATCAGTACATGCATGCATCACTTTAAATTATTTTGAGAACTGAAATCTGCACAAGTGGATAGAGATGCCATAAAAGAACAAGCGCAGGGTCTTCAGAGAGAATATGATCGTGTATGCAATTTGCTTGAGCAGGCTGAGGTTAGTTTTCCTTTTTCTGACTTCACTTCATTGACAAATCCATTTCAATGTAACCTTATGAAATACATTGCACCGTAGTGCATTTGTTAGGAAAATAAGAGACGTACTCAAGTACTTGAAGCTACAGATAAAGTTGTTTATTACATCGCTACTAGAAGGATGGAATTTGTGAAAATCAAATTTATCACGTATGCTTTTTTTTCAGAAGGCGAGTGGAGACAAAAAGGAAGACTGATGTGTTTGTTTGTGATGAAGTATGTATGCGCTTGTAACGATGGATGATATTTTTCGTTTTGTAGTATTTTTTGCTTCAAAATTCTTCTCTATTTACATTTTATAGGATGAGTTTTCCCCAGCTAAGCTTATGGATCTGTTTTTATATTGGTGGGGTCCACAAAATTCTCCGGAATATGTGTGATATCCTAGACCATATCTGAGATGCTTTCTTTATCATACAGGTAAGCCTGTTGCTTTTATCGGTATCTGTTTCACTTATTTTAGAAAATGCTATTTTTGTTAAATTCTCGTCACTGGGTAAAACATTGAATAGGTCACCTTCAGATTTATGTTTGAGTCGTATGTTTAAAGTCGGTCATTCTATATATTCTTGGCCTATTCGATTGTTATCTTCGTTATACATAAGTTATTTTTGTTTGCAGTTCGTTTGAATCCCGTCATTTTTTATGCTGACGATATATATCGAATTTTACGTGGTGGGGAAGACGGAAGCCATTTGATTGTAAACTCTAGATTGTTCACGAAGTCTCTTTTTCTTTTTTGAATTTTACATATAAATTAGCCTTTATTTGCAGCTTTTTGAAGCTTTAATTCTGGAATTTGCCAAATGGGTATTAGTTTAGTTAATGTGCTACCTGAATTGTGTGCTTCTCTGCTTCTATTTACCATGTCTTTTAGCATAATTTACGCAAATTTGATGTTTACAAATAAACCTTCTGTACATGGAAAATATCCTGTAAAGCCGACTACCGAGTTGGAAAGTTTTAATAATTCACTGCTATACCAAGACACGCTCAAAACCTGTCGATGCTGTGAAATATCACTGTGCAAAATCAAATTCACTAAAAAAGATATGGAAACGAAGAGACAAAGAGTATTTACGGCATTGTTTTTGTCAGCTTTTCATCTGATGTTGTTGGTCCATCGAGAGCGGTGTGCAAGTGTAAAGCAGATACAGTTATTGCGTAGCATATTCTTGCCTCTTGCGTACTGGGCGGACCAAAAACTTGTATAAGACAATGAAAAGCCTTGCGAACGCTATTAAGGTCCAAAGTGGAGGGTGCAGAACAAGTAAAGAGTCTGAGAGAAAACGAGTTAAGTCATACCTCCAATCATTTTTTTAGATATGGTGATGTGCTAACGCGTCTTTTTATTGAAGGAAAAGCGAAGATGAACTTGATAAACGTTATAAATGAGCTTGCTCACACCTTCGATTTACCTCTTGTAATTCGGATCTCAACAGGAGCCATCGATGAATTCGTACCGGAGTTTTACCAATAATTAAAACGTTTGTACTTTTTTTTTTCCTTTCGTGATGAATGTGAAAATCTGCAGGAATTTCAAAGAGTTCATCTAATTCGTACAAAGTGCTAACCTAGGATATTATCTACAACAACAATTACGTAACCAGCTAGCAAAGAATGCTTTGTAAGCGCTTAAAAATGGATTTGAGTAGGTACTGTTGAATTATAAAATGATAAAACGCAGAACTACTGAAAGAAAAGCACTGAGATATTCATGATGGTTTCCTACATGAAATATAATTCGATATGTTCACGCTTACGGTTAAAGTACATCAGAGCAAACTCATAAATAACGTGACCATTGAAAAATAAAGTCAAAATCGCATGTGAATTCCTTGAGTGATTATAGTATATACAGAAAAAAAATGCCAAGACTTCACCATTCATAAGTGTTGCTGTACAACAACAAACTAGAGTTCCATTCCCTGCGTTTCATCTGTAAATAAGTTCGCTGAATAAAAACATAAAAAACTTGCTTATTCGCTTACAAATACCTGTTTCTGAATAAAAATGTTGGTGTTACCTTCTGAAAAATCAGATATGGTGGAACTCGATTCATCACCGCTCGAAGAGCTTTGAGGGTCCTTGTTAACTTCCTTCGTATTGATACAGTTCCTCAAAGCTTCTTCGCTAGCATATTTAAGAACATATTCTGAAATTTCTTCAGTTTTCCTGATCACTTTTCGAAAACTATAATTTTTTTCATTACTACTCAGTAGGGAAAAAGACATTTGCAGCTTGAGCAGATGTAAGAGACTAATTAGTTTGTTCAACGTCTCATATTGTACATCATGAAATGTTGGTTTCAGTGTCACAATTATCTAAGACTACGAACCTCGACACTTTTTCTTGAACTCTTCAGGCTTATGCAGGTACAATGCAGCAGCATCACCGTTCAACGGATCCGTTGGATTAGGATATGTTAGCAGCTGCGGCAAGAATGATTCGAAAATGTTTGCGAGATCTGAAAGCGTTCCAGCAACAGTCCTGCTTTTTTTCGGTACTTATTCAAAACTTTTTTGACATATAAACTACGCACAACATTACATACATTAACCAAACTGTTAATGTTATCCTAGTTTAATATTACCGTATAGAGCAGTCCATGCTTGGTTAATTACATCAAGGCAAACAGTGCCCGATGCTTCATCGATATTCGGGTGATAAATACGGTTCATAAAACCGATGGATGGTGACTTGAAAGGGTATTTCTCCGGCAAATCAACGCGAACACGCCACACTCCTCCTTCATAAGCAGCTACAAAAGACATACCCGAAATAAAAATTGGGTTCATAAACTCACTGTTTCCACTAAACTATTACGCATGAAGCTTAATTTTCGAGTTTAAGCTTTCAGGCAGTGATTTTAGCAACAATACAAGGAATTCTACTATTCCAAATGCCTGACAAGCTCCAACATATTTTTATGAAAGTGAATCTAATTGCTTATTCCAATCGACTTCAGCAAACAAAAGGAAAAATAACTTACTCCCTTTGGGACCATGAAACTTTACAGCAAATTCGTTAATTCCACCTGTGATTGTTACTTCATGCTTACTTTCGATCCTGAAACAAGATAACGTTGTAAAGCGGATAAATTGTTGAAAACAGGATGTAAAGAATCAGTAAATAACAAAACATATAGGATCACGTCAACCACTTTGAATGTTTTATTTTAGAAGAAACAAGTTATGTTACTGCCTTTACTTTGAATATAAAGTATACAAGTAAAAGAAGGAAAACAATTTCCACTAAACTTTGGAATATTTTTCTAAAGCACTAAAGAATTTCCCATTAATGAATGATAATTATAATAACTTGTGAATGTTTTTCCCCTTTCCTTTCATATTTAATAGTGTCTGTAGCTGCTAATAATGATATGATTAAACATATATATTAATTACAATAAAGAATAATCAAGAGCAATCAAACGTACCCTTCTTAGGATATCGTTGTAAAGCGGGTAAATTGTTGCTACTACATATCTGTTCAAGAATCATATGATCCTTGCTTATCCCTTAATTTTTCTTCTCATCAAGTCATCCTATTTCTATGCTTCATCATTCGACATTATCCGTTCCCAAAATAACGATACAGTATTCTAGTAGTAATATGATATGACGGAAGTTTATCTCAACAAATACAATTTTCTCCCAGGGAAAATCACTTTAAAAAAAATTGTAAATGTGTTTGTTAAACATAAACTTACAGCTTTATAACATCTGTATCCATTCGTCGCTTACCAGCACTTGGAGATGACATTCTGGATACTTTTTATGGAAGAATCACCAATAACACAATCGCCAATAACCTCCTGTACGTAATAAAACAGTTATAGTTTACCAACAATCGTCAAACTGATCAATAATGCAACGCCAACAAAGACAAATGATGTTATTTTAAAATAAAGTAACACAATGGGAAGGAAGTTTCCATGTTCTAAATTTGCATAAATAACGGAAGAGTGGAGGGAAAGGAAGAAAACAGGTAGCTGTATTTTGTATAAAAGTTTTGGAAGAAAAACCAAGAAAAAAAATTAAATCGTAAAAGAAAAGAGAAATGTGTCAAGCTCCTGAAAAAATTTCTATGCTATGGAAGGGATATTCGGACAAAAAAAAAATTGAAAATGAAAAATCAAATTCTGATGTTACTAAAAAATGAAGTAAAATCATAAAATAATGAAAATTCAAAAGTGATGGATGTCATCAGTGCTGTATAAAGGGGATGTAGAAGGATTAATAATGAAATAATGAATAATCGAGAATGGGGAGTAACATCAGGTTATGTACATCACACTGCAAATTTAAGGAAGCATGGAAAACAAATGAGTAAATTAGAACTAATAATATTTTACCGGAAATTTAATCCTTTTAAGATTATCGGAATGCCGTAATCAATCATTTTTATCAAAATTTCATATAAAATAAAGCTAATCATTGTAATGCGCGAAAAATGAATACCAAATAATGCTGGCCAAGTTGATCTGTCATGTGTTTAGATCTATTAATGATAAGTGAATCCGTCCATCACTTAGTCAGTCATCCGTTCCGTTCGATCGATGATGCATGCCAGTAGCATAGAGATATGCTCATAAAGCTTGTTCTGTTAATAATAATGAAAAATAAAACATTAACAGTGTGAAATGAGAAGATCCGATTTGTAATCCGGAATAATTCAGGACTGTATCTTATTTACCTTACTAATCTCACGTAATATACCAGAACTGTGGCTTCACGCCTGAAAAAATAATTGCTGTCAAGGCGTGGAACGTTGAAATCAATGAATATCGGAGTATGTGTGTATACGTCTGTCTGTCAGTGTATGTGTGTATGTGAGTGTATGTATATATGTGTGCATGTGTGTGTGTGTGTGTGTGTCTGCGTGTGTCTGTGCCTCTCGGATGTATAGTATGTGTGCGTTAATGGATAGTGTGCCTGCTGTTGTATCTGTTGCTGCCATTTCGGCTTTATGTTCCTCACTTCATTGACCGCTATATATGCATTTATGGTTTAGTAATCAATTCCTGATATAAATAGGCCAGGAAGCCGGGAACTACATCCGGAGAAAAACTGGATATCATTCCAGAAAAATAGCGTTGATGGAGAAGAGCTGGACGTCATCTCCAATGAACAGTGTTGATAGATTAAACTAGATATGGCCTTGGAAGAAGTGCCGGTGCGGAGACCGGATACTATTCCGGACGCGGAGCTGCTGGTGGAAGGGACTAGATATTGCTCCGTAAAATGTTAATGGACACCGTGAAGGAGCTTCTGGATGTCTCAGTGAAATTCATAATGTTCAGGTGGTACAGTGTCTGAACCGACATCGAATTGGTGACGGAAAGTGGTGGTTATGGAAGTAGTATATGGTAGGGTTAGTTATTAAACTTGGAATTTGTTATTGATTTGAGAGGAAAGAAAGAAACAAAAAATCATAAATATTTTTAAAAAAAAAAAAGAAAGGAGTGAAATTAAAAATTGAAGTATTTACTCACAATAAAGAATTTCAACGTGAATCATTTTAGAAGACGAAATGATAAATTAAGCAATAGTTGCCAATTTGTTTTGAGTGACACGAAAGAAGGCAGTAATATCATGGAATAACGTAGGAGGAGGATAAAATTTGTCAATAACATTGCTAATGAAGGTCTGTTGTGGGAGTCTTTTTGAATGTAATGAAGTTGCTTTTCTTCAAATTATGCAATCTTTCTGCCATTTACATCAAATCAATTTAAGTGGCCTTCGTATGTATGTAAATTATTCCCTTCAAATTCATTTACAGGTTAATGAAACTATTAAAAATCCTTTTCTTTTTTTTTTCTTTCAATTTGCCCAGTAGCAACAACCTAATTGATCAGCGAAAGTTAAATGAAGCCAGCCAGCTGTTATGAAGAGGGGCTGTAAACAACAACCACAAGCAGTAGTCAATGTCTCTTTCTTTTCCTCTCTCTTATAACCTTTAAGTGCAGAAATTGAATAGAAGGGCCATCATTGCTTTCTCACCTGTGCAGGTAGAGAGAACCTTCTCCTGGTACGACAATAATACTTGGAGCAAGTTTTACATCATCAGAATTATTTGTTGTACAGCGATGACAGAGCGGGGAAAAGAAAAGGATTGGAAGAGGAGAAAAATCATTTTATAGAACGAATATTATTAGAATTTCTAATCAGCAATTTCTTGCATGATTAATCTTTTCGTTTTTTAAATTTCGAATTGTAAATGTAGAAAAAAAAAGGAAGGGAGAGGGGAGGGTAGGGGATACAGAAAGGATAAAAGAAATGAAATATTAAAAATGTTCTCATTCTTTCACAGACTCTCTACATTGAAATTGAAAATTTTCAATAAATATATAAATAAATATAATAGTTTGAAATTTAAAAAGAAGGAAAGAGAAAAAAGCGAATGATTTCACAAAAAAAAAAGTAAAACGGAAAATATTCTGTTAGCTTATCCCAAATTCCATTCTTTTTTTTTTCTCATTTTTAACTGAAACAATTCTAATTCTTCTCATACTTCTCGATGAGATATTATATAAATGTGAAGGGCAAAAATGAAAAGAAAGTGCAGGTAAGCACGTGGCGTTACACAAATGTCTATGATGTAAGTCGAATTTTATATCAAGTAGCAAAATTTCACGGAGGTAATTTCCGTTTGAAGAACAAATTGAAATAAGTTGAATTTTCTTCCTTGTTGCTTGTCATCTGAAATAATTAGAATTAAATTTTTCTCGTTAATAATTTATTTCCAAATTATTTAGCAAAAAAAAAAAAAATTCCTTTTTAGTGCGTTGTTATTAGCTTATGATTGATTAATTTGCTGGATAATTAACAAGTTGAATTAGCGAAGTGATTGAAGAGGATGAATGATATGAACAAGTGAACCTAAACTTTTGGGAAAATTTATTCATTGTTGTAATATATCATTGTAGTTGTGTCAACTTTGGAAAAGAAATATTTCATTGAATGAAAGAGATAGATTTAATGAACAATCCTTGCCGATACAGTCGTTACCAATTTACTTTTTTTTTTTTTTTTATTTTACTATTAAAAGCTAGCAAATATTTAGTCAACTATAATTTAGCACTTATCAATTTGGAACAAATAAAATTTAAAAAATAACAAATACAGAAGTGATGAATTTCCGGAAAAAAAAATTTTTGTTTCTTTCGTCGAAATGATGACAAATAAAAGATTAGATTAGTGATAATTATAAATCAACATCTTCAATAGATGTATCCTTTTTTTTCTTCAAGAAATTTGTTAAAATTTCATAAACATAAATGATGGAGACCATCTATGCTACCAGAACTAACCGAAATGGACGATGATCAGATCGATTTACATTCATTCATTCATTCAAACAAACAGTTTTTGGGTAACTATGCTTACAATCAATTGTACTTCCGTATAAACAAGAATCATTCAGATTGTTATTTGCGCACATCTGATGGATGCATAAATGTGTGTGTAAACAGTGAAAGTTGTTTGGTGGTCGAGAATCGAATTGAATCGAATTAAAGGAGATCGATTCGACTCAAATCACCCATTTCATTTATGAGTTCTATTGAAAAAAAAAAGAAAAAGGAAATTATTTCTTATTTGGATAAAAAAAAAGAGAACATTAAATTCCATTCAGATATAGAAAATAATAATAATTTTTATTTGGTTGTTTTTTTTTTTCTTCTGCTTAATATATAAAATGGTTGAAAAGAATTCAATTTCGCTGTTGTTTTTTTTTTTTCTCCGTCCTTTTACACTGATATGGAAATATAAAATATTTATGTTTGCTGCTATCAAAATTCTAAGGATAGTACTTGAAAAAAAAGTGAGAAAGAAAAAGAGGAAATAAATAAAGCAAGAAAGAAGTAGGCTGCAAGTATTTATAGATTATTGTTAGAAAACAATTGTATTTGCCCGTGTGCTCAATTGCGATAATGACTCGAGAATTTCGACAAAAGTTTTAATTTTTCAAAAATTTCAAAGTAAATTTTTGTATTTTTTTGTAAATGATAAACAAATTTTTTTCTACTCTGTATTAAAAGATATCATTTGAAGTTGCAATATCTCTAGCTTTACTTCTGGTAGTTTCATATTGCTAAACATTATTTCCCTATCAATAATAGCTTAACCTTTCAAATTCAATTGATTAATCACTGGGTGGCATAATTTTCTCAAGAAATTAAAGAAAAGGAAACACAATGCAGCATTAGTTCAGGTGAATAGGAAATTTGGACCTATTTAGAAAAAAAATTACATCTTACCTGAGCGTTAAAATTATCTAAACGTAATTTTGTACAAGCATTTTCAAATTTTTTTGCGCATTTTATTGTTGAATCATTCTGGAACGATCAATATCTGCTCTTTTAATTAAACACTCGTAATTAAAAATCACAACCGGGTAATTGAAAATACTTCAGTATGAAATGTTCAATGTTCATCAGTGATCTCAAATTGCTATTAATTTAGCTTCCTGGAAAATATGCTTAAAATTACACTCATTATTCTTAAACCATTTTGCAGTAAAAGCAATACCGATGAGGTAATAATAAAAGAAATTTGATGATTTACTGCTAACATTTATTTTGAATGCGTGCAGTAAGTAAGCACTCTGTTCTATTCATTTATCAGTTCATCCATCTATTCATTCATGATAAGCAATTGATAAAGAAAAAATAATGTCATTAAACATTAAAAGAATGCAACTGATTTAAATAATATAATATAAATGGATGATAAAATTTTCAGTGAAAGCGGTTTTTTAATCAAATGACAAACACTTCTTAATTTTATTTTTGCTTTTTTTTTTTTTTGAAATCTAAATCGTAGCACTCAACCAGTAAATATTACCGGCAGTATTCTATGGATAAATACAATACAATGTAATAGCTCAATTATGATTAAAAGATATCAGAAAATAGAAAATTGAATTTAACTTTGGTAAATCGGTTTGATTGCGCTCATAGTTGCGCAATACATCGATGATCCGAAGTTTTCTCGACAGTATCTAAGAAAATGACTATTTTGTACTGATAAATATTCTGACCAGCAGTAAAATCAAGAGGAGACCTGTTACGAGTTTTATTCGTAAAATCGTATTTGTCGGTTGCATCATCGTCAGAAAAATGTTCGAGCAATTCGGAGAATGTGGAGGTGAAAAAAAAATAAAATAATAAAAGAAGTTAGGAAACCGGAAAATGAACCCTCCACGATGATTCATTGAGCTTTAATAAGGAAATATCTTTAAATTATAATATACTACCTAAGAGAGTAATTAATAAAATTTTGCTAATTAGCACACTATACTATGAAATGTAAAAGGAAGCATAACTAACTTGATACGATGATTATTTGCATAACACATAGTAGGTGTGCCTCGAAATTTTAAGTGATTTGTAAGTTCTTTTTAGAATAGAAAGCTTCATCTTTCATTGTTTCAGATCAGTTTATCTGCCAGTTATCACCATTTTTATCATTATCATCATAATAATCACTACTCTAGTTTTGAGGGCATCATTCATCCGTATAAAATACTTTAATGCAAACTTAGTGAAATTCACTACTTGTTATTGGCTTTATTGGATTATAAATTAATCCAAATGATGGTAGCTTAACCTATAGGACTTATATAAATGCATAAAATAAATTTTAAAGGAGTAAACAACCTTATGCAAATCAGATAATACTCAAAACGTTTCACACACACAGAATTCTCTCTCTGCGAAAGATTGAAACTAGTTCATAACTGGTCAACCATTAGTCCACTGGTCATTCAGTCAACAAATCGATGAAAGCTCTCCTACTTTACGACTAATAGTACCTTAGGTTGCTACAGTTTTCGCTATTCTTTTCTATAAATTTTATATGGAAAATTATCACCTGATTAAGTAAATTTATTTGCATCTTGTGAAACATGCAAATATGAAAAACCAAGAATGGTTTCATAGTACCGACAAAATTTTTATTTCAGCAATAACATCATCCTTCTTTCCAAATTATAATTTCACAATTTGTAAATGCATTGTTTAGCGATTTCTACACCCTAATTCAGCAAATATCCAGTAGAACCCCAAATGATGAATTGTCTTATCATTTATTTCGAAACACCAAATTTCAAATACGCCATATAAAAAAGAACTTCGAAACTGAAGTGAATTTTCACTTCCATCAGCACACCCCAATTCTGACTAATTTCGACATCATGCTGGAATTTTATCTCACAATTGGTTTCTATCATCTGCCTATATTTCATCCTAGTAAATGCTGATCTGTACAGCAGCCACTGCTACTTCCGCTGACAAAATTGAATCGAACCAGCGGAAGACCTAATAACTTCGCCTCGTTTTCACTAAAACAAGTTCAAATTACAACATCTCAATTAGAATTAGCCTCATTCTTCTTCCATTAAAGCGAAACATCACCGCTCGATCCCATCTTCACCTTTCACCACTGCCACCGTTTTATTTGACTTCCAACTTCAAATAAAACAACTTCCAGTAGTTCCGTGGGCTGTTCCTTCTTTTTTCATCATGTAAACAACATTATTATCAAAATTAAACATTTATTTTAAAAACATAAAATTAGGCAACAATGACAACAAAAATATATGGCAACTTGGCAAGAAATATATTTTCGATAATCGGACATGACTTAAAAATATACCCTACAAAAAAAGAAGTGATTGTTCCATTGCTCCTCAAATCATCCGGTTTATCTGCGCATCGGGCAAAGCAATAGTACATCAAATTCGCCGAAAAGGCTTCTGCTGTCAGTTGTTAAATTTCATTGTGTTCAATTCACTTACTGGTCGATTTGTATTTAGTGCTCTGTTGTAACACTGCTTGAACTAATTCGTTCAAAAACAAAAAAAAAAAAAAAAAAGGGAAATTTTCAAATCTTCCATCCGCAAAGCAATTCATCGAAGTGTAATAAGTACGTCATCTAAAAAAAAAAAAAAGAAAAAAAAAGACTCCTGAATACTACGGAAGAAGTAAGGACTGAATCAAGAAAAAGAAATCAAAAAACAAATATGAAACGAACCACAGCAGCCTCATCAACGCAAACATTACCAATGGTACAAAAAATATTACATAAAAAAAAAAACCTCATTAAAAAGTGGACAAGAAAAGACAATCATAAACAGAGGCCTTTAACGAATTTTAGGCACTATATATTAATTATATATATAAAGTTGTATATATATATATATATATATATATACATATATATATATTATATATATATATATAATTATGTACATAAGCCAAGAAAAAGAGAAAAAAAAACCAAATATAGAAAAACATCATTTAAAACTTATCCCGCATTGAAATGCACTAATTTTACTGACTTCTGCTTTTAGCCTAAATTCTTCAAGGATTTAAACAAAATTCTCTGGTTACTAAGATGAGAAATTGCTTCCAAGTTCAGGTATGACGTTGGGTTAACTCAGAGATTTCTGCGAGTAAAATGAATCGTCTAAAATGACATTTGAGCAAAATACAGTTACCAAAACCGTCGAGGGAAACAGTTGGTAAAAGAGGAAAAAAGTACAGTTATATCAATATGTACTATTATTATATTTCTTTAAACAAAAATGACAGCATCCATAGAAAGTTGAAAAATAAGAGGAAATTTACCAATTTTAATTTTGAAACCGAATAAAGTTACCAAAATGCTTATGGATCATTTAATCTACAGATTATGACATATTGTGCAGATGAAAATTTTTGAAATTCCATTTTTCACAATAAGATTGGGGACAATAACAGCTGTAGTATAGTGGCACCTGAGTAAATAAACAAGTAAACAAACAAACAAACGGATATTGCAGTTGAATTTAATTATAAATGAAAAGAAAATTAAAAATCTTTCGGAAACGGTACAACTGGTGTTTTCAAACTTTCTGGACTGCGGCTTACAAAACTATTACGACTATAAGTTGGACAACCGTTACTGTTCAGATTCATGGCAGCACCAAGGAAGGGCATAAGTGGAGACATCATCGCTGCAGTAGCCATTGCTGCCATATGAGATGGATTCGGTGGAAATTGGAAGATGGGTTGCTGAAGGCTAGTGGTGGTTGGGGTCAACTTGGAGGCAGCCATGGGTGACCCTAAAGCTCCAAGCATCGGGCTTACTGCTGCCGTCGTAAGTAGCGACGTGAATGGACTCGTCGGGCATAAGCCAGCAGAAAGTGAAGCAGCTGCATAAAGTTGACTGAACTGAGTAACCAAAGGTGATGTATTCGTATAGGCATTACCTGTATTGTTATGGAGGAAGAAGGGTGAAGGTACCAGTAGATTGTTGGACGAAGATGACAATTCTGATCCGTTTGAGAAGGCTGCTGTAGCAGAAAGATTCAGCGGACGTGGTTTCACACGTTTCAGGGAAGGTATCTGAGTACCATGCGTTCCATTTCGACCATCCGTAACAGTCGCTGAAGGATTTGAAGGATATGACAGTGACTTTGAAAGTGGCATATTGGAGGATGATGCAGTCGAAGATGTAGATGACGTCGTTGTAGTAGTTGTTTCGGGAGCACTACAACTGAACATCGGAGTTTTCCGTTTCCTGCATATCACTCCAACATCGGCGTTTCCGCTAATCGTACTCTGGAAACTACTCGGTGGAGAACTTATCGATGTACCGTTGTAGGAGCACTGCCCACTGGTAGAAGGTATGGCGGAAAAATCTGCAACTGTTGCTGCTACTGTTGTGGTGTTCATCGTTGTCTTCACTCCTGGAGCATCTCCGATCGAATTAAGCGCAATGGTTGTTGTCGCTTCTAACGCACTGTTACATTCTGCATTCTTTGTGCTGAAATGAAAATTTCTCCAAATATCTACAGTATATTATATTCTATTTACCTAACTTTAAGTTACTTTTTTTTGCACTGAATTGTAACCTAAAAGTCATTAAAAATTTTCATGTTAACAAATCCAGATAAATGAGACAGTTCATATCGGATATAAGTAAATATACCTTGCAGAAGGTGATGCACTCATGTTGGATATACAGATAGCTTGCATAGTTTGTGCATCAGTCACACCGGAACCAGGAACTACTGAAGACGGAACAACCGGTGAACTGCTACTCCGCATTAAACCATGACAATCTGCTGAAATTTACTTAAAGAAATCAAAGAGGGGAGAAATATTCAACAATATTTCTACCAATTATCAAAAAATACAAACCAGTTGTGGTGCAATCCGCTTGCATAATACCGTCAGTATCCCGTGCAATAGCACATTGTAATGCATCGGGTGTGCATCCTTCCGGAAATGTCACAAATCGATATACAAACTTCTGTCCGATTACCTGTAATACGACTGTAATTATGCATTTAATCATAAGCAAGACTTTCAAAAACATTTAAAAAGTAATCATAAGTGAAAATATTTGCTCCGTAAAAATCAACATCTTCCCTCTTTCTCCAATTTTCTATATCCTTTCGGTTTATTTAATCTGATAAAATGTGAAAATATTTTTAATTTGAATTTCAAAAAAAAAAAAAAAAAAAAAAAAAAAAAATTCGAGTTGCTGAAGACATTAAATAAACTAGCAATTACTTACTTGCGATGAACATTGCTTTATCAGTAGATGAATACTGTACGTGAGCAATTTCTTTTCTCAATTCCTATTATTCAATTGTTCATATGAAACCTTTTTTTTTTTTTTTTTTTTTTTTTTTTCAAAAATTAATAAAAAAATAATGAAAAGAAATAATTCTAATGATCAAAAGATAACGATACACAATGGTGAAGAGAATTAGAGATTCTCTTACCTTCTTAATTATATTCTTGTCATAATAATATCGCAGTGCACGTGATAATTTGTCATAATTCATATGTGGTTTGCTTTTACGTTGTCCCCACAATCGTGCAACTGCTTCTGCATCCAGTAACTACAAATCAGGATATGAAAAAAGCAGTAACATCTGTCTTAAATGAGCTTCTTCAACCACTATCAATCATATCTTTCCTTTCCTCTTCTTTCTGCAACACTTATTTTCTTCTTTTTCCTTCCTTCTGTGAAGTACCCTGAATCAATCAAAGGAAATATTTACTACTATTTATAGCTCGAATAAATGACCTTGTGCTTATTACACTATAACTACAATAGTACCATTTTGATGCTACTGTAAGGATACAACCGTATCCATTAATCTACTTAAATATGCAGATAATTCCTGTCCAATTCACCGAATCTTTGCTTCAGATATTTTATGTTAATCACTTCATCTTTTAGACAACAATCTTACAGTAAGCAATCTGATCGTATTATTTTTAATGACTTCTGTATAATCGGTTAATTGACTTTTTTTTTTTCAAATAAAAATTAAAATGAAATGAAATCAATACGTCACACAATAGAAATGAAAATATCGCTGTAGGTGTATGTGTATATATTATCAGGAGTTAGACTAAATTTTCCGTAATAATGGAATGAAGCTACCAAGAAAGAGCATAATGATTTTTATTCAGGACAGAATTTAAACCTAATCA
This sequence comes from Setaria digitata, assembly GCA_003640385.1. Taxonomy (NCBI): domain Eukaryota; kingdom Metazoa; phylum Nematoda; class Chromadorea; order Rhabditida; family Setariidae; genus Setaria; species Setaria digitata. Next base: position 55,925 of record RCAB01000329.1, read on the forward strand.
TTGCTTGAATAGATCCCAGTTTGTTCTTTCTTAATAATAACTCTTTTGCTAAATGCACAATTGGTCTGGTCCTCATGATTATCAAAGCGAGCATACCTTGTGTTATCTCTCATCCACAGCATTTTTCATTTATCTGAATCAAGTATAAATCTGAAAAATTATTTCGAAAAAAATCACCTTAAATTCGCCTTGCTGATTTGTCCACTGGATCAGATCATTGTGCTCACCTTTCAGCAGTAATTCCAGAAGGAACTGCCATAAGGTAATATTGGAATCAGTTGTTGTTGCAAGTATAGACTGTGAATTATTGCTTGATGATTGCAGTATACTATTTTTGATATCTTTCGGTGTTGATCGTTCACTGTCACAACTCTCATGTGTAAGACTGGTTGTGACACTGATTGATTGCTCAGTTATCGGAAATGTTATCACTGGTGGTTTTCCATCGATCAATATACTTTGATCCAAATTTACTGCTTGTGATGTGATTGAAGGACTTCGTATTGAACTGCTACGACTACTGCTACTGCTACTACTGGTTACCCCACTTGAGAAGGTGAGGCTACCAGGGCCAGCTTGGCTGTAAGTCGATAAGGCTGTTGAATGTAGCAGGATTGTTGTTGCACCGAGCGATTTATCACCGCTCCTTGTTCCTCTTGCACATTCAATTTACTACCGAAACCACGATAACTTCCTCGATATCACACTCCAAATGCCAAAAAATTGAACCCTTCCACTGAAATATTTCAGTATGATAAAATTACTTCCCCTCCTTCTAGTTAACATCAATTCGATCATTCAGAGCATACCAATTGCTCAAGTTTCATTATAATTTCAACAAAAGAAAAGAAATTTATTAATTGAAATTCACAATTTCTACACTGAAATGAATAAAGGAAAATGAATTTTGCACGGAAAAAGAATATTCCCTTGAATGTCTCAATTTACAGGCATTTAATTGCATTGAACATGGTATGAATAAAGCTATAATTTTAAAATTATTTCAATTTCACGTAATATTACAGCGATATTTGCACATTTTGCGATTGTTAATAATAAAATCCCATCAACAATTTTCACGGTTTTTAAAGTTTCAAAAAAAAAAAAAAAGAAATTCTCCATCACATTTTGGAGCTGAAGATTTGCTATCAGTGAACAAATAGCACGAATGTTTCTGCCGTTTTCAGTTGATAACTCAACGTGCTTATTTTAGGCATTAGCAAAATTGTGTTGTCAACATTACGATTATCGAAAATAATTGGATATTTCATTATCATCAATTTAATTCTAAATCCTAGAAATTAAAATGAAAATTTTATCGTAACAAATAAAGTTTTGAAAAGAAAGAAAAAGAAAGACTAAATACAAATGTAGTCACTACTGGGAATTGAGAAAAAAAAAGCGCTGAAAAAGAAAATGGAATAGATTATCATTAAGAGTGGGTACTATTATCAGTCATGGCAAAAATTATGAATGAAAGCACCATAATTACAGTTACAAAACGCTCCTAAAAAAAAAGCGACTATTTTCCGTAAAAACTAAAAACCTCTTGGGATAATTAGTTAACTAATTAAAAAGAAAATGGTTGTTAAAGGGACTAGATGTAAGTTTAAAGAAAAAAAAAAAAAGAAATTGAAAGAAATAATAATTTCAGTATCCATAAAACAGATGTTGATTTTATCAAACCTATCATATATAAATAGACAGACGTGTGTACACAGACACTGACGGACAGACAGACAAGCTCAAACGCTCACACATATGAATGCATTACATATTATATTAGTATGTGTGCGCATATCAAAAACGAAATGAAATAATTAGTTTTAATTACCAGCAGTTTTCAATGACAAATAGTATCAGTGAATGATTTTGTAAGTTAGCTTATAAAAGAATGAAATGAAAAAACATATTTTCTTTTTATTTCAAAAAAAGAAAAAAGCAGAGCAAAGGAAAAACAAAAAAGGAAATTAAAGTTTTGGAAAGTTTTTTTTTTTTTGAAAATGTCTATATTTATTCAACGGTGTTGTCACAATCACGGAAGTAAACAGTGATATGTGGATATGACAAGTTTGTCTACCCCTTACTGAATGCACATAAATTGCCTAAGGATATTCGATAAACAGAGCACAAGATTACTTCAATAATTACAATGATAGTAATCATCACTACTGATTAATCTGATGATTACTAATTAAAAATAATAATAATAATAATTAATAATAGTAAATAATAAATGGTGATAATAAAAATAACAATAATAATAATGATGGGAAAATGCACCGTTGAGTGAGGGATTAAAAGTGATATAGCGTTTTATTTGGTTAAATTTTGTAACGAACAAAATATGCATTAAGCAAAATTACAATTTTTTTTTTTTCCCTATAATAAAAGTTTTATTTAAAAATAAAAAGAAAAAAAACTTCTAGCATATATTCCTTTTCCTTTCTTACACTTGCTACTCATTTCTCTTTTTCTTTTCTGCAAATCCTTATAATAATAAAGAGAGCATTTTCCCTACTTTTAAATGAATAAATTTTTCTGAATAGCTGGAGAAAACTCAAAGAATTAGTGATAAAAGATAAGCGGATATCTAATCTTCTTTACACTGCTGCTTAACGATAAGTTAACTAAGCGAAATTGTTTTATACAATCACAAACAATCTTATTTTTCTCTCCTCCTGCTGCCTTCCATAATTTCCCCCTCCCCTCCCCTCCCCCCCTGATTACCTCTCTCAATTCTCGTCATCTCCCCTCTTCTGCCACTAAGTAATCAACAGTATATTACCTGTGATAGCTTCATGATCACCCATAACTCGAATGTTCTCTCCCTGTGAAGGAGGAGGGGGGGGGGGGGGGGGGGGGGGGGGGGGGGNTCTCTTATTTTTATTTATTCTTTGTTATACGAACTGAAGAGATCATTAACTTTATTTTGCGAGAAGTGATTACTTTTTCGCAAAATAAAAAGTGGCCATTTCTGACTCACCAGAGCATAAAGTAATTTTCATGGAAGAGAAAAATTTTTATCGCTTTTTTTCGTTTATAAATCATTTCAGGAAAAAAAGGTAAAGTCTAACTTTAAAAAAAAATTAATTAATGATTTCATAAAAGAAATTAAAAATGCCTTATTAAATTTTTTAAAACTATAACTTCCTTATATATTACAAGAAATGGAGTGGGAGTTAATAATAACAAACTAAACAATATTAAAAAATTTATAATAGCAAATAACGAAAAAGAACTATGATCAGGGAGTAGTATCAATACGTATCATATTTCCTAATTATCTGGAAAAAAAAAAGGAACATAAATATTGCAAATGTTAAATTATGACAATTAATAATTGTTAATATGGAAGGAAAGGGAATATCATATTATTAATATTCATCCATGATAATAATTATAAAAATTATTGATAGAGTATATACACAGATGTGTTTATAAATTTTGCTATAACAAAGACAATCATAAAAGTTAGAAGGATAGATGAGAAAAAATTGTTTTGATGAAAAGTTTTTGGGCATGGATAGCAGCACCGAATTCAACAACACAAAACCAATCAGGATGAGAAAGAGAAATTGTGCGTACACGGACGGAGTCGACCCAGGTACGGAAGGAAGAATCACTGAAACAAAAGCCGGTTTCAACGTTCCCTTTTTACCGTTTCTTTTTCTTCCTTCTTCTTCATCATCATCATCATCATCATCATCACCATCATCATCATTATTATCATCACCATCATCATCATCATCATCATCATTATCATTATCATCATCACCATCATACTACACTTCTTGTCACACCATCTTGGTTTTAGTTAGAGGAGAAGAGAGAATGGAGAAGGAGCGCATCTATAGTAGTGCAAGTTTTCCACCTATTTTTAAGCAAAATTGGCAATGACATGACGGAACTTACGTCACGCTACTGATTGGTTTATCGGTCTCAACTACTTCCATTCTTTTTTTTTGCCACTTACAAAATGTGCCGATAGGAAACGAAAACAGCAAGAAAGGAAGGATATAGTGAAGGTAAACTTTTCTTTCTTTTTTTTTCCTTCATATTACTTTGAAAGATGTTGAATGTTATATGATGTCCTATTTTCCAGTAGGAATTTTCAGGTTAGACGATAGTCTCATAGGTAGCAGCTAATGAGTTAACAATGAAAATGGATGGAGAAAGGAGGATGAGCGTTGGGATGAACGGAAATAAAAGTAGCGAGAAATGAAAGTTGAGAAGGAACGAAACCAAATCGGTAATTGAAATAAACTAGTTAGAAATAAAATTTGTAATTAAATTCGACTTATGCTCCATGTATTTACATTTATTTGGTCAAACATTCCTGTAATTAAAATCATAGATTAAAGAAAACATATTCTTCCAATGTAGTAAGAATCATTTCCGGATCCAGTAAATCTGTCCTCACATTACCTATCAAAAACGGACTAAAATACATTTATTGTAGGAGCAAAAAAAAAAAATTCAATTGAATGCTTACTACAAAAAGGGAAAGAAAAAGATGGAAACATCAACGAGGTCAATATTTGTAGCAATGAAATGATGGTCCCCGCGGTTCTCGGTATAACCTGCTGATACATGATATTCTACATCATTATCATTGCTACTGTTCTCGTTATTACCATCAAAATTTCAACAGGGAAGTTACTATTTTTATTGCCGTCTTCTTCTGTGTACCAAAATGTAAAAATTCCATAACTGTCAAAAACTTTGCTCCTCTTTATTTGTTTAAAAATATTTAATAAATTGAGGATCAAATTAATTCAATCATATTTACCGAAATTTATCTGCTCATTAGTTGAAATGTTAGGATTAAAAATACGAAAAATAACAATAATGCGAGATGTATGTCTGAGGTGAAAGAACTGATAATGATAAATGTTAATTCATTAGCTAAGAAATTAAACAATTTCCCTACTCTTTTCTTTAACAGTGAAGAGTGATAAAAAAAAGATGAATTCTCGGATCTTATGATTTTCCGAACATACTGCTCATAACTTGTCTAAATTTCAAAAATTTCCCCTCATTTTTGCACACAATCTACTTCTCTTTTCTTAATCCATCAAGTGATATATTCGTATCTGAACAGTAATAAATCAAAAAAGAAATTTTTAAAAACTTTATCAGAGATGATTCATAAACAATCACACATACCGTACATTTCCGATTAACAGCTTTGTGGTAAGGTTTCTCTTTTTTTTTTTTTTTTTCTTTTTCCTATTCAAAAGTTTATAAAAATTCATTTTTGCTTTTGTTTTCTTTTGTATTTAATAATGAAGGAAAAGAAAAAAAAAAAAGACAATTTTGACCAATTAATTTCATTTGCAAATTGTTTAGAACTTTATTTTTTTTTTTTTAATTTCAAAGGTAACGACTGCATTTCGGGTGAATTTCGTAAAACTTTTTTTTTCTTTCTTTTTTTAGATGAAAGGCATATCTTTCATTTCTTTTTTCTTTTTTTTACAAAATATTATTGCGGTGAAATTTTCCTGCTTCTTTTTCTTTTTTTTTTTTTTTTTTTTAAATTTCTTTTAGTGTAAAATACATCTACAACTGTTCAAAATGTTATCCAATTTCTTTTCACTTTTCAAATTATTACAGAATCCCAGAACTATCCTCAACCACTCACACAAACAGAACATATTCACAAAGCAAATTATACATACACACGTACGTACGTGTGTATATTACTTGAAATTTCTAGTTTTGCACTATTTGCTAAAAATGAAAATGTACCAATTGGTGTATATATATATATATATATATATATCAAGGAATGCGGATGTAACGCTATGAGACTGTTGTCGATAAACGATGAATCATTTGTCTTCGGCCAAAATCAACAAGTACACACAACATTTCACAATTAAACGGTTAATTTATTTTTTTTTTTTTTTTCTTTTTTAATTTAAGAATCCTTTCGTTGTTTGTTATCAGTGTTATCAATTAACGAGAATGCTCTAAGTATTAATGTTAATTAGATGAGCGTGATATGATTATGTAATTAATATAATCGTGACATCTTTTTTTTTTTTTCTTTTTCACAATTAAACAAATTCATAGAGAAAAAAAAAAAAAAAAAAAAAAAATTTTTTCCACTATTTATTATCACTTGAAAAAATGTGAGATATGAGTGGTTAATTAGATGATTAATATGGTGAAGAAATTAATTGGACTATAATGGATCTCATAATCAGACTGTTAATTTCTAGATTTTAAATTCTTTTATTGCTTGTTATCAAATTAGGAATATGTTAATTAATAATGTTAATCAGATGAATGACATGATAATGCAATTTACCATCACATTATCCCTGAGATTTTTTTTTTCACTCTAATTAATTTGAAAAAAAAAAAAAAAAAAAAGGATAAATATATGTAGAGAGAGAGAAAGAGAAAGAGAGAGAAAAAAGAAACAAAGTAATATCTTAAAAATTGTATTTGTATCGGTTTGCTTCATTAAAATCAAACATGGTGGGAAAAAAGAAACAAAAGGAATGCGTCCACCTTTTCTATTCCTAAATTTGTTAGATTAGGAAAGTAGTAGGAATTAGAAGTTAGAATTAAATTTTTTAAATTTTGATGAATAATGGCCAAGAATATAACGTTTTCTTCATTTTATGTACTGTTTGTTTACATGCGAAAACTTAGAAAGGAAATATTTCGTAAATAATACAAATCAAATATAATTTAAGAAAAAAGAAGAAAAAAAGTTGTTGATTTAGTATGAACTTGCATTGATTGATCGAAAACAAAAGCAACCAACTTTACGATATCAATTCGGCAACGATAAATTTAATCATTTACTTCGTATTCATATGGAATAAAAATTATAAGTGGTGAATTCAAAAGTTGAAATGCTGAAATTGAATCGTTTTCATCTTTTATCTTAAGTGAACAGGTCACAATTTTTTAACTGGAAAAACCCATTAACATACTTACATGAACATCCATATTACCTTCTTGTTTTGTGCCGAAAACAGCAATATGTGACAATTATTTAATTCAAATCTGGAAAAGGGATTTCAAGAATTCGAAAATCCTGAGGCTTGGGATTGATAAGTGAATGAGGAAAACCGATAACTACAAAAACTAAAAGAAAATTCATAAAACGGTTACAAATAACCGAAACAAAAAATTTATGGATGCCATTTCTACTTTTTCTTCCTTTCTTTCTTTTTCTTTTTTTTCTTTGGAAAATTTCAGAATCGTCCAATATCTAACAATAAAATAGCAGATGAAAACAATATATTCATTTCTGTGTAAAAATGTTTATAACGTATAGTTTTGTTTTTTTTTTCTCTGTATGTGTTAAATGAATGATATGATAACGCATTTATCACTGCATTATTCCTGATATTTTCACTATGAATTAATTAATTTGGAAAAAGAGAATGAGAAAAACCGGAAAACGGACGGTTAAAAGAATTCTTAAATAATTTAAATGAAAAAAGAAAAAAAAAACATTTGAATGGGAAAATTCTTATTTTAAATTTAAAAAAAAAAAAAAGAAAAAGAAAAGAACAGAAAAATAGAAAGTATCATTAGTTTCGTAATTATCATTTAACACTGAGCATACGTATGAATAGACACAAAACAGACATGCAATTGATGCATACCTTTTAATGTTCATACCGTACATGCCTATGGCATTTAAGTTTGAAAACAAAAAAAAAAAGGATTGGCCACTTTTTTTTGCAATCTTTTTTTTTTTTTTACTGCAACAAAAAGTATTTTTCTGAACAAAACAAAAAAAACAAGAAAAAAAGTTATTAATTAAAAATTGAAAAATACTTCGATGACATATGAGTTAAAAACGAAAAAAAAAAATTTACAATAATGATAATGACAGTGATTGAGAATGGCTGAGAGAAAAAAGAATGATGAATTACGATCGAGCAGTTAATTAATTACCGATCGATACTGATCAACCACTATTTGAATCCTCTCTATGACATATGTCAATCTAACAATAAAATTTTGCAGCAGCAAAAAATTAAATGAACTACACAAAGTTGAAGTTAAAATTGAAGTTAAGTTTTAATTCAATTTCAACAGGAACCATTTTAGTGTACAGTAGAAGATCTAACATTCGGCGATGATGACAGGATTGGTAATAGTTGTTCAATTAGCGAAATGCATTAAATGCAACTAATGAAGATTTTCAAGAAAAAAGATTTAACAACTCTTGAAATAAGTGTAATATAATGATCGTTTAACAAATAGGAAAAACAAAGAAAAAAAAACAAAGGAAAAGGGAAAATGATGAGATAGTTGAATGACTTTATGTAAAATTGACGAAAATAAATATGTGCGAAAAAAGGAAAGAAAATTTTAATTACAGAAGTTACTGATAAAAATGATTTGTGTGGGGGAAAGGGAGAGAGAAAGAATTGATAACAAGGATACTGAATGATAATAATGATGAGTATGAAAAGAGGAAGGAAGAAATGATGCACTGAGAAGTTGAAATGATGAAGAAAGGAGGAAAATGAATTATAGACTGTCTCGTAAAAGATTGAACGAGGAGAAGGAAGGAGGAGAAATGAGTTGAGTGCAGTGTGTATCTATAGATAAGCGATGATAAGCGATGATTAGGAAAGGTGATAAGGGAGAACGCGGGAGCACAGGATGAGAGGGTATGAGAGGATTCGGTTGTTGCTGTTGCTAGATGACTATGGCAACGGCTATAGTGGGAACGAGAACGGGAACGGCGCACAGTGATTCACGTTGTTCACGTAGAAGTTTCACTTCGTCCGTGGGGCATCTTCTATGCTAGCGTGTCCGTATAGTGCATCTGTATAAACAAAAAAAAAAAAAAAACTGTCAATTGAAAGACGGACGTAAACAACTCGACGAGATAAATCAGTGATAAATGCAAATGATTATCTTGAAGATGAGAGTGATAAATAAAATTCAAAGAAGTGCCTAATTTCTTTTCCATTCCTCTTAAGCTTTTATTTATTTATTTATTTTTTTGGATCAGTATTCCATTAGAATTATTTGCAAATATTTCTATGATATGACTGATCTGTTGGGACGGAATACTGATAAGGAAGTCATGATCATTTGTAATAGATTTAATTATAATTAGTTCATGGTCAGCTGGATTGGATTGGAAATGATCTTTTTAGCAAATATTACTTGAAATAAAATGAAAATTTCGTAAAAAATGTTGTCATAGATAAACGCTGACGTAATATGTGTGAATTGACATTTGTATATCTTCTCATATTTAGATAGTATTTTACTGATTATTTGACATCATTAATTCATTACCAAACAAATTTTGAAAAGGATCATAAAAATTTCGTTTTATTATATTTCATCAAATGGTTATGGCCACATATTTTACCTTCCATATTTCGTTTTGTAGGAAGAAACGAAGAAAACAGCAAAACAAAGCAAAAGTGGAAAAGAGAAAAAGGGAACTGAAGTATTAAAATAATCAAAAAAAAAAAATGGCAAAAATGATTAGATGATAAATGAATGATGCACTATTTAACAAAAGAAAAAAAAAGAAAATACATTAGAGTAAGACTTAGACTTATGTTAACAAACTTAATTATATTAATGAATAATTAAATGATGGGTAAATTGGCTGTTTGAATAAAATGTTATAAATAAATTAATTGCAAATATTTGAAATGTTTTTTATTTCCTACATAATGTTAATGAATCATTTGTTTGGCTGTTTCGTTCCCAGATGCATTATGCAATATACCACGATGGGAGAAAAAATATGAGAAGTAATGAAATTGATAAGTTTGATTACGATAAAGCATAATTTTGAATCAATCATTATTAATGATGACAAAGAAATTGAACAATGATAATGATGAGAGTTGGTTAATGAATAAGACATTATAATATTCTAATTTTAATTACATGTGGAACAAGCTTAATTACTGAATCGGATTATTTAAGGACAACTTTTGGCATCAAAAAGCGGCCGCTCTTTTCTTCACCATTTCAGACGAAATTTGTGGATTGCAAACGGTGTGAATTAAGGAATATAAATGGGACAGGTATTTGGTGACCTCGGAGAAATGTCATTCAATTACTTCATCAATAAATTATATATAAGTAAGTGGCAATTTTTTTTTTAATATTATTTATTGATTTCACAATACTTCTTATCAGCGATTGGTGTGAACACTGTTATGATAAGATACTGATCCGTATTACGAGATAGAGAGAGATACCTGATATTAAGCTATAAATATAAACATACTGCGAGTAGAAAGCGTAAATTTCGGTGCTTGGTAAACTGAAGCAATTATAGCCAGTAAATTTGCCAAAATTTAGTCAATTTTGAAAGAAGATACTTTAGTCTGAACTATTTAGCAAACTGAAAACTTAACATTTAGAGACGAATACTGTGAGTAGCAGTGGAAGCATTTCCAAAAATAAAAGAAAAATGAAACTTTAATAATTAGCAATTTAACTCATGAACACCATGGGTTATTATTAAGCACAAAAGTTAGAATATTTATTTTTACTTACAAATTTATCGCTAAAGGTATCGATTGTCCTAAATTTGAGAAGAACTATGATAAAAAAAATTGACCAAATATCCAGTGATATGGAAAGAGTAATCTCATGCTAGTTTGTCACTAGCCAATTATTTTAGCCATTATTATTGTATAATTAGTACATTATCAACTCAATTCTAATTCCAATTCAACAAAATTAACTAAATAACAGAAGAATCATTTACGCAATATACAATGACTTGACGATCCATTCATCTTACAATGCCGAAATCGATAAATTCAGTCATAAACAAAAACAAATCATTACTTGACTAAAATTAATTAATGTTCGATTTAAGAGGCATTTAATGGATAAGTTAAATTAGTGTAAGAATAAATTTAGTTCACTTTCAATACATAATGTGAAATGAACAGATATCAGATTGACTGCTTCTAAACTAATCTCTCTTGTCTTATTCGTCTAGACCACTATCGTCGCTCCTAGAATCTCGATGGTATCCAAGTATATGTCTGTGTGTGTGTATGTGTCGCTGTGGATACTCGTTTAGGTAAGGTATATATTTATTTATATGTAAAACTTAAATGGAGAAAAACGGATGCAATAATAAATCTTTGGGAACATAGTTATTTTCATAGAGGCAAGAAAAATATATAAAACATTTCTGCTTGTTAATATCAATGACGACAATGATAATGATAACGATAACGATAATGAGAATGATAATGAGAATAACAGTAACAATAATGACAACAACCTCTATTAGAAATTAAGCCAAGGTTACGAATAAAAGAAAATATGAAGAAAGATGAGGAATATTTTGGCCCTCTATAAATTAAAAGTCTTTCGAAACAACATAAATAATGATTTCATCCTTTGTGAGGGAAGGAATGGAGATGGTTGAAGCGCGCACGAAGAGGAAGTTTGAAGGAAGGTGAAGAAAATGAGTTTTGTTAGTTGTGAGTAGTAGTAATGACCGACCAAAGAAAAGAAAAAATGAATTTGTAGTCAAAAGAAGAGAAGAAAAAAAAGGAAGAGGTATTTTGATAATAAATGATGGGGAGAAAATGAAAGATAATAAAAAAAGAATACTGGAATTGAATTGAATTGAAATGAAATGAAATAAAATAGGTGATACACGAAATAGCAAAGAAAGAAGTATTCGAGTAGAAGTTTCGAAATTTCCAGCTCGAGAAAGAGAGAGAGAGAGAGAGAGAGAGAGAGAGAGAGAGAGAGAGAGAGAGAGAGAGAGAGAGNAAATGGAAACGGGAAGAAGCGGGGGGAGGGGGACAAGGAGGAGGAGGACATCATTTCTTTCCGCATCACAGCAAGATCAAATGAAATTGACAAAAAAAAGTAGAATGAAATGTGGAACGGATGGACAGGCTAATTTTTAAGTTCTTTTTCTTTAACGGTTCTAAAGCACCGCTGTTCGAGAAAGGAGAAAGAAGTGGACTGACTGATGCTGCTGATATGTTGTTGTCAACAGTCTATGTCACCTCTCTCTGCGGACAACATCTCACGATGACAATGCTTCTTCTTCGTCCGTTACTGTCAACTGTCAACCATTTCTACTTCCCAAACTTCCGCCTTCTCTGAACACCTTCAAGGCCAATCATCTTATATGGATAGTGTGATACTATAATAAGAACTGGATACGAAAGCTACTGCTTTTATGATCTTTTGGTAGTAGTGACATCCGGAAGATATTCATCATGGTATCAGGAAACGGATGGATAAGATGACCGGAATTGAGAGAGAGTAGGTTGTTGCAAAATTGTGCTTCTCATATACGAAGTTGGACGACGGTCACTTATCCAACTTCCCTTCCAATCTTGATAGATGGACAGACGGATACACTGACAGATGGAATGACCTTAATCGGAAATTCAAGTTTGTTACAGCATTCTCCCTAACCCTTCCTCTTCCCTTTTCGTCATCATCCTTTGTGTCATCTCATTTTCCCTGAACTTCCCATTCCCAATCGTCATTAATAAACTCCTTAAATCTCTTCACTAAAATGATTTCACATGTGAATAGGATTGCTATCAGTGATTATAATGATAATGGTACGATTTTTCCTCTCTCCCACTTTCAACAGTAGCTTTCTTCACACTGATTCATTCTTGTTCAGTAGTAAGCTTACAACAAACTGCACCGCATCACTATCCTCATTTTCTATCTTGGCTATTTCAAGCATATCAAGATTGATCTATGTTAGATAGTTAACTTGAGGAAGCTAAAAGCTACCACTATTCGAAATTCATCTTTTCATTTAAAAAAAAAAGCCATAGAATCAACCATTTTTTGGCATACAAGAAAAATGAAGAAGTTATGAAGGTGAAGAAAGGGAAGTTACAAAAAAGAAAGAAAAAGAAAAAAAAGAAGGAATCATTCAACGAAACGATGAAAAATCGGAAAAAAAAAAGAAAGAAAAACCGTAAGAATATTGCATCGCATAAAAAGGAACATCGATTAAAAAGCACCAAAAAAAGAAAAATTGTTCAAAATTATCAAAAACCTCTTGCATTAACTTTCTAATTTAATGGACACTAATTTCTTATCAGCAAAAAAAGCTTTCTTTAATTTAATACTGCTTTCTTCTTTTTGGCAACACACAGAGGTGCTAATTCTAATTTGATAAATCCTAATTTTTTGTGTTAGCAAAGGGACGAAAGTTTCCAATAATAATAAATCATGGAAATTTAAATTGTGAAGATGAAATCTTATTGTAAAGCAAATGTGATTTATCTAATTCAGTCATTTCCTCAGTAAATCCACTCATCCACTGTGTTCAAATATGGAAAATAAAAAGTTATGTATTGATAATTTAAAACATGAAATAAAATGTTAAAATTTGTTTCTACTTCGCATATTTCCATCTTTTCAATTTTAGTCTTAAAAAAAAAAACCAATGAAAGTATAACTTGACACCTTTTTAGTGACATTCATTTTGCATCTCAACAGCTTTACTTTTGGTTTTAAATATTAAATATGACTGAGGAAAATTTCACCTCCAATAATTTTTATTTACCAAAAAAATAAAGATACAATAAAGCGGAACTGGAGAGAAAAGAAGTTTTTAAGCATTGCAAGTATATAAATTAGAAGTACTAAATCTCGACGTTTTACTCAATTATTGATAATGAAGAAGTGAAGGATAAATTACTCACAACATGGGTAGGAATTATTTCAAATAGCAGTTTATTCAAATACACCAAATCATAACAAAAAAGAAAAAAAAAGAAAAAGAAAAGCAAGAAAAGGCATTATTCCTTAACCAAATGTGAGCAACTCAATAATTTCTTCTCACTTTAATGGAATTTCCTATTTTAAAAATTTTTTTCCCTATTACAAACTCCATTTTACTCTTAAGTTTGGAAAATTCTAGAAACTGTATCCATTATACAACTTTACCAAGAACATTGTGAAAATATATTTTATACTTGACAAATGTAACGATCGCAAACGAACGCATAATTTATGTAATTTATGAAATTTTTCATCAATCCATTTCCGAGAACGATACTTTACGTGATTTTCGTTATTTAAATTTTTAACTATTTTTTTGTTCAAAATTTTAGTGCCATAATAATGGAAAATAAAAAAAAATATATGCATATATATTTTCAATTTCTTATATATATATAAGAAATTAAAAATTGCTAGTGTCAATACTGTGTTTGATTCGTAGTAATACCGTATCATCTAACAAATGCAGTAAGCAATCTTCAGATGATTAATAGTTATTCATTTGTAAAATGGATCCTTGGAAAAATCACTTTTAAATGATCAATATTTATTCGTTTGTAAAAATCGCTCATTGAAAAAATCATCTTTTGTTGGGAAAGCAAAAAAAAATTAGCTTCTATAATACTCTGGCATATTTAATGTATTAAAGAGGAAGGAAGATGAGTAAACAGTGAATGATTGATATATTAGCATCCGAAGGATGATGTAAAATTTGAAATTTTAAGTTGGCAAAATTTGAAATCTTGAGTGAAATTCGACTGAAATGTGTTCAAAGAGAGAAGAAAAAAGTAATTAGAGAATGAAGGACAGAAACTAATCTTACTGAAAAATGCTCAATCTGCGATTTAAAAAAAAAAAAAAAAAAAAAAGAAAAACAGAATAAAACAGAAACTGATAAAATTTTCTATACAAACATTAAGTGACCAATTCTTTTCTAGTTTTTGGCTAACAAATAAGCGAACAAAGAGAAAAAAAACTTCATCGAAAAAAAAGAGATATGTACAGAGTGATAAGGATGTGACAATAATTTAATTATCATAATTACATTATCAGCAAACAGTGATTTCTTTAAACTAGATATATAAAAGTAATTGCTTTGATTGCCAGTTGTAATCCACGGAAGAGCAGAAAGATTGTTCCGGCTCTATGATAGCACAATGCTTGTGATGGTTAAGAGAGAATCGGCAAGAAGGAGGAGGATGGAAGTTCAGGCTTACAATCTGATGATCTAGCTAGAAAGTAGTGATGGGGAGAATGGGAATAGGGTAGAGGCATGTGTACTATGGGTCTATAGGTAGATATATGGGTACGGGTATGAATTATATGGGTGGGTAACGGGTACGAAAACATTTTCGGGTAACGAGGAACTTCACATAGCACACTCCTGTTCAGCCCTTAATGTACACTAGCCCTGTGTCCTCCCTGCTATTGCTGTTTGTACAGCTGTTGCTTGCTGTTCATTGCATATTCCCCCGCGCTACACCACCACTTTCTCACATCTCCTTTCACCCCCTTCTCCCCCGCTCCTCCCCAGTCATACCGAGAGCATCATCTCCCCTCACTGAAACGAAATAATTTTTACAAATCCACTCTGATCTTATCATTTCAACTCCGAACAATCTTCTAAGCATTGTTTTTACCACCCAGCATATGAAATATTCAGCGCTTACGATTTAGTTCACGAAATTTTCACTTATAAAACCATCTAACTTATGAAAATTGATTGCAGTTCATATGAAATTTAATCACCTGATCGCGATACATTTGATTGCAAAAAAAAAGTGGGATTGAAAAGAAAAATGCCTGAATGCGATCTTAACTGCGATCTAGTGTATGAATTTTCACCTATAAAATTACCTAGTGTATAAAATTTTCAAAATTTTCAAATGAACTAGTACATAAAATTTTCAATTTTTGATATCATCTAGAATATGAAATATTTGCTTTTAAAATCATCTAACCTATAAAATGTTCACTTTTACATGATCTAGTATGTGATATTTTCAAACGAACTAGTGTGTGAT